>APFE030789531.1:14033-60615 GCA_000404065.3 Pinus taeda
TTTAAGTATTATTTTATTTAATTTTAAACAATGTATTTTAATTTTTAAGTGATGTTTTATTTAAATGAGCATATACAATTCCGCTTATTCAATATCTATTGACAAACTACTTATTTTCAACAATACAATATATCTTAATTATTTAATATATCTTAATTATTTAAGTATTGCTCCATTTAATTTATGTATCTAAATTCTATTCCATTTAATTTTAAAAAATTAAACTGTTCCAAATCCTTATATCTCACATTACATAAATTATTATCTCACATTACATAAATTATTACATAGGCTGATGCATCATTACATAGGATTATATTGATTACCTTATTTATCTGAAAATTTTGAATCTGAAACTTAAAAAACCAACATCTTCACTCACACAGCCATCCCAACTAACCCTCATATCCTACTCATCTTTGTTGCGTCAATAACTTAGTGGAGAAAAGTTAACGTTATCGATTGGGAATGGAATGGACTATATGTTTTTTTCATAATTTATAAAAGATTCCTTGAATAAGGTTTATGAATAATTTGTTGGAATAAAAAAAAAAAAAATTGAGAGTTATGTGTCACTGGGTATATAATGGGAAGATGGGATAGAAATGATAGTGAAATGTTAAATTATTGTTAATTAAATTTGAGATTATTAATAATAATAATGTATTAGGTAGATTAATAATAAAAAAATTGGTTTTTTAATTACTATTTGTTTTTCCAAAAAAAAAATCGTTATTTTATTTATATTGAGCAAAATTACATCTTGTAGATGCTACATTAGCATATGTTGTATAAACTTGTTTTGATGCACAAGATCTAAATAAGACAATTATGAACTATCTATGCTTTCCTACCTTTCTTTTTTTCCACTTTCGGCCAACCTCCGGTGTTGGGAGTGGATGTTACAATAGACATTTCTACCTCTTTGGTAGTAGTTGGGGTTTCTTTGTCGGAATTTGAACTTTCTGTTGAGTGTATTCGCTTGCTGCCACCAATTTCCTTCCCTGTGATGAGTTGCACTTTTTTCTGCAGTGGGTTGGTTATCATTGGAACTAAAGCAGAGCAGTTTTGGTTCTCATCATTTTGTGAGTTGAGTTGGGTACTTTGTTCACTAAGAGCTGAGATATTCTCTAGGTGTTCTGCTTTTGGATGTTCTACTTCTTGGAATGTGGTGTTTGTGGTAGTTTCTGCATTTCCTTCCTCTTCTATATCATCTACCAGAAAGGTTGAAAACTGTCATCTTTTAGGCTTTGGTGGTTGTCCTCTTTTCCTGTCTTTTGTATTTTGTGGACAAGCACTTTGTTTTGTTAAAAAAAAATTAGGATGGAGAAAAAAAGTTTGTTTGTTTTTGTTTTGTTTTTTTTTTAATTTTCACTTTTTTCTTTTCAAAAGTTTGATTTTGTTATATATATATTATGGGTTAAATATTTTGTATTGCTTAAGAACATGAAATACATAGTAAGTTATGGAGCTTTGGGTTGGTCTGTTACTAAGAAAATTAAACTAAACTAAAAGTTGGGCCACATAGGCCAATTATAGGTTGAGAGATACAAAAAAAAAGCATAAATGAATAAGATAAAAAGAAAAAGAAACCAATCAAAGAGATTTGTCTTGCTTAGCTATGGTCCACCATTCTTGCTTGTGTGGAGAGTCTTCAAAGGATTTCCATGAGGAGGAGATATGCAAATTTGACAAGACACATCCTTCATTGGCTAACTTATATGTGATTTTATTTCTAGTTCTTTTGATGTGAGTAGGGATGATCACTAGAATGCAAGGAAGGAGCGATATTACTTATATGAGTCAGATTTCAAGTCTCCAGTGGTGAAATATTTTGTTAATCTAGGTGCCATGTAAGATCTTATGAATCGTGTTTATAATCAGTTGAGAATGTCCCTCCACCATAAGCTTGATGTAGCCTTGAGTCTCAACAATCAATTGTCCCTCTTCCAAGGCTTTCAACCTGTTGTGTTGTTATTGTTACATCCCACAAAGCTAGAATAAATGAAGATAGAGGATCCCAAATGATCCCCAAAGATACATAGATAGTTTGTCATGCTTAGGTTACCTTTTGACGTGCCATCAAAAAATGAGCTTTAGAAAATTACAAGAAGGAGAGCTCTAGGAGGAGGGAACAAGCATTGTATTAGACAAATAGAGGGGGTAATCGTGACTCCTAGAGGAGGGAATTAGCTCTGAAGTAGCAGGGCCTCCTTTCCTGAGCCTTGCCAGCCTTGATCTAACCAATACTACGCGGAAATTGATTCATTTACATTATTTTGAACTATGAGCCAAGAGAGTCATGAGGGAAGGCGAAATTATTGAATGTGACAATTCCTCTCTTTCTAAATAGCCCAAACGAGTAGGGCTAGAAGGAGAATCGAGATGTGGTTCAAGATAAGATTATTAAAAGCTTGAGCCCTCCAATTGTTAATTGTGTGAGGGATATTGGATATATCATGGTCTATCTCTTCTTGCTAGCTTCTAGATCGCTCCATAAATTATTGGAATAAGGGGCACTATTGAAGAAGTGCTCCAAATTTGCAGCTTTTTGAAGGCACAAAGTATAGTCAGAGGGTCCCATATGCTTGGGTTTATGAATGTTGTCACAGGTTAAGATTTTCTCTTGAAATAGGAGCCATAGGAAGATGGAAAATTTTGACCATAGTTTCTCTGCCAAATGTGGCTTCAAATGGAATCTTTTAGTTATTCTTTGCAACCCACTTCTAGGCTACAGGCCTCACAAATCTAAAAGAAGTCCCTTGGTATGTAACCCCATCATAATTTATCAGTGAAGTTGGATATCGAGATGAGTATTTTTTGAAGCTTCCACTAAAAGTATGACCAAGTTGTAGGTTTTAACCATGTACATAAATTACTTGCAAATAGATTCTTAAAATAGAAAAATATACAATGGCGAGAACATAAAATATACACAAAGATCTTCTCCTAGAACCCAAACCAGGAAAACTAGATTGACTTTTCATTATATTCCTTTCAATGTTACTATACATTACATACATGATGAAGCATTCATAAACCCTAACCCATTAACCCGAATTAGAACATAACCATCATTCATCGACCAGATCTACAAAATACCATGGGAAAAAACTAACATGCCCAAAACCACGCATGAAAGCCATGTGCAAAACCATGGGTAGGTCCAGCGCCCATCCTTAGGTCCGCCCAACTATTAATGGGTCCATATAAAAAACATTACCGGGGCACTACCATGGACCCCATGCAGTTGGGCTATTGCCTCCCTACAAACCCCTTGATAAGGGGGGTTGATTCCCCCTTGTGATCCCCTGTTGCGCATAGTGCAATGTAACAACACCTGGGGCTAAGCGTGGAAATAATATAACACATACCCAATACGAATCTCCTCCCTAGGCTTGGGGTTCCTATTAAAATATAGTAAGAAAAATGCTTCATTTGACTTTTGCCTTAGTCAAATGGAGAAATTAGATTTTCCACTTCAGTACGATGACTTGGATTTTAGTTAGACGGAGTGACATGACTTTGTTTCCTAGTTAAATTAGTAAATTCAAGTTTGTGGGATAGAAGTAAAGTTGTGCATGAGTTGATTTCTAAGATCTAACAATCTAATGGATTTATTGTTAGTTAAACTCAATTATCTAAGCTTTAGTCTTTAGTTGAGTCAGTAGGAGTTCAATTGAGTAGTTAAAACAATTGTTAACTCTCTGACAAATTTAATAAAAATAGACTAATTCATGCATGGAATTCAAATTGCCTAGTTGGAGTGGAGGAAAAGGCACATTGTAATAATCAGTTGTATACTAGTTGAGTGTACAGATTTTTTTATTGAGAAGGTGATGAATTCCTTCAGGATTTGGGCAAGGAAATAGGGAATTCTACTTTTTTTAGGGACTAATTTCCTCCCGGCTTGAGCAAAGAAACAGAGGATGGTAGAGGCCTATTTGGCTATGTGTTGGTCAGACTAGGTTAGTGAGAAAGAGATCATTATTACAATGTAGGTGGTGCTTCATGTGTGTAGTTGTCATTGTAATAGATCCATATTTCTCATCTAAATTAATGAAAAGCAGTAGAGGGGTTTTTACCAGTTTGGTTCCCCTGTAAAATCATTGTGTTCCTTGTGTTTTGATGGTTGCATGTCATTGTATGTGTTTTTATTGTATTTTTTCCTTCTTGCAGAATAGTAGAAGAAATTTGTATCTCTTGTTTTCATTTCAAATTCATTAGCAATAAAAAAAATTCTTGCCATTTCTGCTTGGTATTAGAGATATCAAAGACTACATAGAAACCTTGTTCCAGATCCTATCTCAGAGAAATTTTGATTTGAAGAGTTTTTGATGCGGATTCTCTTCAGTGCAGGAAAAATACTTTTCAGTGGATTGAGGCTTGAGTATGCATTAGAGGGAACCTCGAATTATTCTGCTTGGAAAGATAGGATGATATTTGTCCTAGATGAAAATGGAGTATGGGAATACATACAAACTGATATTCCAAAACCAACAACATCAGATGCACAAGCACTTGCTCAGTGTAAGAAAGACACATCAAAATCCAAGAGGATTATTCTGGAGGGTGTCAGAGATCATGTGGTTTCCAACTTGAATGGAAATGAGACTCCTTTTTCAATGTGGAAAGATTTCACAGATCTATTCCAGAGAAAAAATGATGCCATTCCACAATACCTATCTAGATTGACTCAAGTTTGAGATGAACTTGAAGGAATAGGAGAAAATGTGCCATCATCTGAACTTGTGAGCTTAACACTCCCTAGCCTTCCAAAATCCTAGCACAACTAACAGGATTCTGTTAATGGAAGGGACAAGCTACCAGATTGGGAGAGACTTTGGTGTGATTTGGTGCAAGAGGAGATCAAAAGAAACACTAGAGATGGTGTCACATCGAGAGTTGAGGAGGAAGAAAAATTTTCCTTGGCAGGAAAGGGAAAGAAAGCCAAGGGAAAGAAGGCCCAAGGTAAGGCAGAGTCCAGCTAGAACTAGGGCAAGAAGAAGGACCTCAACAAAAGTAAATGTTTTCACTGCCATGAATATGGACACTATGCAACCAAGTGTCCACACAAGAAATCTAAAAAGAAGCCTACTGGAGGAGGTGACGCTCTTACATCACAATTCAAATTGAATTTCACCCTCATTTCATGCATGGAAAGTACTTTATGAGGAGGTGTATGGTACTTAAATTTCAGTGCCTCATTTCATGTGCCAAGAAGAAAGGAGTTCTTCAACAACCTAGAGGAGAAGGACCGACAATTACACATAGAACTTGGAGATGATGGGAGGTATAGTACCAAAAGGATTGGTACTATCACCTTTAAGATGGAGTGAGGTTCTCATCTTCACTGGAAAATGTATTGTATGTTCCTGGGCTGAAGAAAATTTAATTTTTGTAGGTGTATTAGAGGACAAAGGATACAATGTGTTGTTTAGTAAAGTGAAAGATTTTCTTAAGCATGTTGCCACTGGACAAGTAAACAAATTGGTGTTAGAGTGAAAAATATATAAAAGCTAGAGGTGGATGCATGTGATGCATGGAGAAGCAAAGCATAACATGTTCAGAGTCGAGATGTTGGATAAATCTAGCATAGGTGCATGGGTCACCTACACCATGGAGCTTTGAAAATAATTCATAAGATCACCACAGGACTTCCAAAATGCACCCTTGACCAAAATGATGTTTGCAAGGGATGCACTCTTGGAAAATATGTCAAAGCTTCCTTCTAGGGCTGAGATAGAAAAGTTGGATCCATCTTGGAGTAAGTCCACTCAGATGTATGTGGACTATTTTATACAGTCTCAGTTGCAAAGCACATGTATTATATAATTTTCATACATGGATTTTCCTGCAAATGTTGGATCTAGTTTATGGAGAAGAAAGATGAAGTGTTTGCAAAATTTGTTAAATTCAAAGCATTAGTTTAAAATGATACTAGACATAAAATTAATCCCTAAGAAGTGATAATGGAGGAGAATTTGTGTCTAACGCTTTCAAATAATTTTGTGCAAGGAAGGTATTAGAAGAGAACTAATTACACCCCACAACTCACAGCAAAATGGGGTGGTAAAGAGGAAAAACAAAAGCATTGTAGGGGTTGCAAGAGAAATGTTGCATGATCAGGGACTTCCACTATATATGTGGTTAGAAGAATGCAATAAAATAATTTATTTGTAGAACTAGATCCCTCACAAAATACTTGGCATGATCAAACCCGAAGAGACTTTCTTTAGGAAGGAGCCAAATGTATCCCATTTTCGAATTTTTGGAGCTATAGTCTATTGTCATGTTTCTAAGGATAGGAGGAAAAATTTGGAACCTACAGATGAGATGGGGATGTTCGTAGGATACACAAAGACACCTCATAATTATTGGGTGTATTTTCCCTCACTCAAGATGATAGTGATGAGGAGAGATGCCAGATTTGATGAGGAGAAGCTATGAGAAGCTCTCTAGAGTGAGATCTGAGCATTCCACCAGAGGAGGAGATTTTATTTCTGAAGAGCCTCAGGATTTTGTGGATCATCCACATGTGGAGGCGCAGAGAGTAGGAAAAGTGGAGGCACCCACTCAACTAGAATCTTCTAGAGAGGGTAGGAAGAGAACCAAAGAGGCTGATAGGTTGGTGTAGGATGCATAGGAGAATGTGGGATATCCTACATCCTTGCGTAGGCATAGGCGATCACCAGACATATATACTAGTTATATGCCACTCATGAAATAATGCATTGATTTTGAGGCTTCTTCATTTGAGGAGGAAGTTTCCCAACTAGTGTGGGTAGATGCCATGGTGGAGGAGTACGACTGCTTCATGAAGAATAATGTATGGGAGGTGGTGCGAAGATGGGATAATAGGTCAATGGTTGGATGCAAATGGATATAGAAAGTGAAACATGTAGTTGATGGCAATATTTAGAAGTACAAGGCCAAATCTATGGCTAAAGGCCTCTCACAGGTAGAGGGAATTGATTATGAGGAGACATTTTCCCTTGTGGCAAGATACTCCTCCATCAAAACCATTCTAGCATTAGTTACATAGACATGATGGAAGATCCACCAAATGGATGTCGAGATTTCCTTCCTCAATGGAGTGGTTGAGGAAGAGATTTACAGAGAGAAGCCTCAGGGGTTTGAGACATTTAAAAAGGAGACACAATTGTGTAGACTCAGGAGATCCCTTTATGGTATCAAGCAGGCACCTTGTGCTTGGTACACTCATATAGATACATATCTCAGTGGATTCACCTTCACCAAAAGTGAAGCATATGTCAATCTCTACTACATTATGTTAGATGGAAAATTTCTTATTATAGTCTTGTATGTAGATGATTTGATACTGGCAGGGGATGAGAAGTTGATTCAGTCTTGTAAGGAGGACCTTGTAATAGAGTTCAAGATTAAGGACATGAGCTTGATGCACTACTTCCTTGGTTTGAAGGTGTGGCAAGGAGATGGAGATCTATTTGTGGTTCGGGGGAAGTATACCTATGAAATAATTCAAATATTCCATATGTGGGACTACAAGCCTATGGACACTCCTCTATCTACCAATTGGAGGAATTTGGATGCTTCTATAGGAGAGGCAATAAATAACACCATCTACATACAGTTGGTGGGGTCCTTGATGTATTTGGCGAACACAAGGCCCAACATATGTTGTGCAGTTAATCAACTAAGTCAATTTATGGTGAATCCTACCAAGCTTCACTGGAAAGCAACAAAACATGTGCTTAGCTACCTTAGGGGCACAACATATTTTGGTTTATGGTACAATAGGATTGATGGTGTGAATATCCAAGGCTTCCCTGATGTATATTCGACAGGGATTCCATCAAACAGATAGAGCACTTTGGGAGCTATCTTCAGTTTTGGGTCAACAACTATTTCTTGGTATAGTAGGAAAAAGATATCTATGGCACTCAACTCAACAGTGACCGAGTATATGGCTGCTAGTCAAGCATCATGCGAGTTCATTTGGATGAGGAAAATTTTTTTTGGTCTCTTCAGCTAGGAGATGGATCCTACTGCGATTTACTGTGACAATAAGATTTTTATCAAACTCTCTAAACATCTAGTATTTCATGGCAGGTCCAAGCACATTGATATCAAGTACCATCACTTGAGAGATTGTGTGCAAAGGAGAATCATGATGTTGCATTACATTCCCATAGAAGATAAGGATGCATATATTTTGAAAAAGGCATTGTGAAGAGGAAAGTTCGAGTTCCATAGGAGCACGATAGGGGTGGTGCAGAACCCTTTTCTTGCTAAGAGGGAGTGTTAAAATGTGGAAAGAAAAATGCTTCATTTGACTTGTACCTTAGTCAAATGGAGAAATTCAATTTTGACATCAACATGATGATTTGGATTTCAGTTAGCTGGAGTGACATGGCTTCGTCTCCTAGTTAAATCAATAATTTCAATTTTGTGGGCTAGAAATAGAGTTTAGCATGAGTTGATTGTTAAGATCTATAAATCTAGTGGAGTTATTATTAGTTAAACTTAGTTATCTAATCTCTAGTCTTTAGTTGAGTTAGTAGGAGTTCAGTTGAGTAGTTATAATCGTTGTTAATTCACTAATCTCTCAGTTAACTGATCAATTTACTAAAAATAGACCCAGTCATGCATGGAATTCGAATTTCCTAGAGGGAGTGAAGGCACATTGTAATCATCAATTGTATACTGGTTGAGTGTACATAGTTTTTTATTGAGAAGGTGATCAATTCCTTCAATATTTGCACAAGGAAATAGGAATTTATCCTATTTGGTTAGGGTATAATTTCTTCTAGGATTGTGCAAGGAAATAGGAATATAGCAGAGGCCTATTTTCGCTAAGTGTTGGTCATAGCAGATCAGGGAGGAACAGTGCAGGTGGTGCTTCATGTGTGAAATTTTCATTGTAATAGATCCATATTTCTCATCTAAATTAATGCAAAGCAACAAAGGGGTTTTTCCCGGTTCGGTTCCCTTATAAAATCATTGTGTTCCTTGTGTTTTGATGGTTGCATATGTTTCTATTATATGTTTTCCTTTTCGCATAATGGTAAAAGAAATTTGTGTCTCTTGTTTTCAGTTTGAATTCATTAGCAGTAGAAAATTTCTTACCATTTCTACAGTTCCATTCCCCTAGAATTAGTCCTTGTCTCCATCGTTGATCTAAGTTAGAGGCAACCCAATAGTTTTTGAATTTGTGAAGGCCTTGGGAATTCAAGTAGAGGCACATATCCCTTAATTTGTTTTAGTCTTGGAGTTTTGGGAGTTGTTTCCATGAGTCCTCCCAAAACATTGCTATCTTTCCATCACAAATTTCCCTAAAGTAGTGTCGTTGTATCAAATTCATTCCTTTTTTTTCTATATTCTAATTAGAGGAGCCTTCGGAGGGGAAGGATATTATTATGAACTTCTTAGTAGGAATGTGTGTACATATTTTATCCTTTAGATAAATTTCCAAAGGTCTTGACCTCCTTGGAGTTAATTCCACTAGATACTGGCTCCCAAAACTGTAGCTAAAGTTAAAGGATCTCTTAGCCATACACCTCCCTTAAGTTTGGGTATGCAAATCTTATCCCAATCTAAAAGCACCCATTTTTTTCCATTTTTTTCTCCTCCCCACAGGAAATATAATTATAGGCTATTGATTGAGATACGGATGGAGAAGGAATCCATTTGGAGCAGAGCATAAATATATGGGAAAATCCTATAAAATTGATTTGAGGAGGACTATTCTTCTTGCTAAGTTTAGTGATTGGAAAGTCTAACTGGTTAACTTGTTGTTGAATTTGCTAATGATATCCTCCCATAAAATGAGTTTGAGGGAACTATCCACAAGCGATGTTCCTAAGTATTTTGTTGGCAATTTGTTAATTTGGAAACCAAGCATTTTTTCAATACATTTTTGAACAACCAAAGGTGTATTAAAGAGAAAATATAATATTTAGCCCTGTTTATTTCCATACTTGAGGCAAGAGAGAAATCCTTCAAAATTTGAGAAAAACTATGTCTTCTTGAATAGTTGGAATTCCCATACCCAAGGTATCATCCACAAATTTTTGGTGTGATAGAGGGAGATCATCACTAAATAGACATAGTCCTTTGAATTTTTTTCTCCTTGATTGCTACTTTGAATGCTCGACAAAGACCTGTCATTGTTATAATAAAGAGAAAATGTGACATTGAATCTCCTTGTCAGATATCATGAGAGGATAAAAAGGGTGCAATAGGAAATCCATTTAGAAGTATATAAAAGAAGGTTGAAGAGATAAGGATCTCGATCCAACAAATCCAATTAAAGCTAAAGCTAATGGTGTGGAGAATTCCGAAGAGATAACTCCATAAGTTTATCAAATGCCTTAGAGATATCAAGTTTTAGAAGCATGCTAGGATTCTTGGAGGATTTTAAAGAGTGAAAGGTTTTATGTGCAATCATTATACCATCTATAATTTGATGCCCCTCCACATAACCAATTCATCCCACTGAAATGAGATGAGGCAAGATGAGTTTGAGTCAATTGGCTATTACTTTGTTGATCATTTTATAGATTACATTACACAAAGTAATGGGACATAAACTGTTAGGGTCCTCAACTTTGTCCTTTTTTGGAACTAAAGTAAATAAGGTAGCATCAAGATCTTTCAAGATGGTTTTTGATCTCCTAAATTCCTCCACTGCTAGCCAAATATCATGTATATTTGTTGACTAGCAAGCCTGAAAAAAGTTATCAGTGAAGATATATGGACTAGGGGTGTTTTTTCTGGGCATATATTTTACTACCTCTTGCACTTCTTCGATAGAGATATATCTTAAGAGACCCTTTTTTCGCTCTTTGGTAACCAATGGCAGAGTGCGCTGGAATATTTTGTGTATATCCTCTAAGCAATTTGACTTGGGGTTAGATAATAACTCTTTATAGTGTTAAACCTACACTTATCCATATCCTCATGATCCTAAACCTTAACACTTTCCTAGTTTTTAAAGGAAGAAATACAATTGTGGTGTTGATGCTAAAGCATCAAATTACAGAAGAGATAAATATTTTCCTCTCCTTCCTTCAACCATCTATTTCTAGATTTTTGTTGCCAATGTAATTTCTTCCTATTTCCTTCTTTCTTCAAGTAGAGTTAGAGTACATGCTTCCTCCTTTGTGAATTCTTCTAATATACCTTGGCGAATGGCTTCCTATTCGATGCGCTCCATTTGAGCTTTTAGGTTCTAGTTTTCCTAACTGTTGTTCCCAAATTTTCCCTTATTCTAGGTTTTGAGTTGATATTGAATGTGGTTCAACTTCGTTTGTAGGCAGAACATGGTTGCTCCTTCTAAGTTTACTAGTTCATCCCACCAATCCTTCATGATGGTTTGTAAGTTATTATATTGGAGAAATAAATGCCCAAGGCCAAAATGCATGTTTTTGGGGTGGGACTTGATTTTGTTGTCAAATTTGGTTAGCCAATGATTCAAGTTGTTGTTAGGAGGATGGAATCCTCCATGAAAATGTCCTTGGAAATGATATTTTTATAGATGAGATACTTATCTAGGTTTGAATCAATTTTTTGGATCCACCTTTATGGTTTTTCCAAGTATAAGTGTCGTTGATGGTGCTGACATCGACCAAACGAGAAGAAGCCATGAAATTTTGGAAGAGGTTGGATTTCACTTCTAGTTTTCTACCACCCCCTTTATTTTCTTCTAAATATTTCATAAAATTGAAATCACCCCCAACATCCAAGATGATGAGGATATTAGAAGACTAAGCCACTTGATGTTTTTAAGAGAATGTGCTTTGTCTCTAGGCAGTGAAAGGTTGTAAATGTTTGAAAGAAAATAAGTTTATGATGATCATATGAGCGAAAATTGTATAGTGAGAATTATGAAAAATGAAAGTTTTTAAGGATGGATATCCCTTGAGAGTTCTATATGATAGTGATACCTCTAGATTGACCTTGGGTTTCAAGAGCTACTAATTTGCATCCTCAACCATATTTTTCTATCAATTTGCATGCAAGTTCACATAAAGTTTTAATTTCCTAAATTATCAACAAGGTTAGATGTTCCATGAACCAATTATCTTTGAGAATCCTTTTCTTACCCTTGAAATTGAGGCCTACAATATCCCAAGAGATTATCTTCACGGGGAAGATGAGTTGGTGGAGGGATAAACCTCTGAGATCAAATTTATTATATATGAGTTGACAAGAATTTCACCTAGTTCTTCTATCATTTGTTGATTTCTCTTATGGCATTTTTCCTTCTTATCCTTGTGCTTATTTATAGTCTCCTTCATAGATTGGACGTGAACCCATAAAGGATTGACACTAGTTTGTCGTATTGATGATTTTTGGGCTTGCTTCCTTAATTTGAGAATTGCTCTGCTTAGTATTTGGACCTGATGCCCTAGGAGAAATTTTGGGTCATTATCTCTCCATTCCTTATCTTGGGAGGTTGAGATAATCCAAAGCCGTTTCTTTATAGCCTTCATTATTGTGCGACGTCTTAGAATATTCTTGTAAAGGTTCCTAAGGATTTGGATTTAGTAGTTGTGATGAGATAACAAGAGGAATCTTAGAGGATTTATTGGGCATTTTGGTATTAGGCATGTCTATCCTTGGAGGGAGGGGCTCAGAGGAGGGGTTGGGGATTAAATATTTGAAAGTTGTTCAAATATTTTGGAAAAAAAAATTACTCATGGGAAGAGGCCAAATATCAAGAAGTTTTGGAAATGTTACCATAACTTTCACTTGGCACGTCAAATTCTATTCACATCTATGGAATTATAGAAAAGACATATCACTGTATTTCAAACTAATATTTCATATCCATATGGACTTAAATATCAAATATATATCAAGAGATACTTCATCCATTCATATATTCTCCAAATTATGGTACATAACATACAAGTAACCTAGCTATTTATTAGAAGATAATATTTTTTATGACAGAAAATTGTGATAAAGAGGAGTATTATTATTATTATTATTGAACATGACTCTAAAGAAAGTCATTGCACCAATTAAATCTACTAAAGGTACATCCTTGACTCATGAAGAAAGCAAAGACTAAGAATTTAGGCTACCTCAATTAGAGAAGAAAGTTAGTAAAAAATATGGTAGTGTGTTGAAAAAGGTGGATTTATCAGGTTCTCAAGAAAAACTTAAAAGAAAATAGAAAAGAAGATAGATGAAAATAAGGAATAAATGAAAAAATCCATAATGGAAGAAATAAAAGAATTATAAAAACATTCAACTAAAAGATATCCCTAAGAGGAATGTGGAGATACAAGGAAATCATGAGCATAAAGAGAAGCATGATGTTGAGAATCAATCTCATATAGGGACTACATCATCACAATTAGAGAGAAAGCATAGTAAATTCCAAAACCATAATCATGAATTTTTAATCTAAGATATACGTCATTAGGGATACAAGTCGAACACTAAGGAGTTGTTATATTACAAAAATCGATACCAGGAAGTTTGATGGTAATGATCATGTAACATGGATGTTTCAGATGGGGCAATACTTTGATCTACACTAAATGGAATTATTACAAAAGGTAAATATTGCATCCTTATTTTAGAACAAGACCAACATGTATGATATCAATGGATTTGTGAAAGGAAAAAGGATTCCATTATATCTTGGTCCATTTTTCCATAGGAATTGATAGCACATTATGGAGATATTAAGAGGAATATTCTTTATTCAATTGGTAAATCTTCGACAAAAGTTTCCAATTACATAACACATTCAATAATTCTAAAAGTGGAGTATCAAAGTAAAGAATATATTAGAGGATAATTTGTTAGACCTATTCATGGGAAATTTAATGGAAAACATCCAACATGAGGTGCATCTCTTTGAACTTAAACCTTTGGAGCATTCTTTCATTATGGCAAGAAAATTTGAAAGTGAAAATATGGCTGCTATCAAATTGGTCATTAATAGCTATAGAGAAAATCATGCTCCCACTCTTAAACCAACAAGCTTGATTCCTTAGCAAATGAATGAAAGAAGAGCAAAGGGATTGTGTTTCAATTATGACAAGTATAGTAAGGAGTATAAATGTTGTGAGAAGAAATTATTCTACATACACTGAGAAGGCGAAGAAGATCAAGAAGTGGGAACTTCATTGGATCTAGAAGTAGAAGAGACTACTCCAACATTCTCTTGTCATGCATTGGTTAGAATTAGTACTCCAAAAACCATTAAGATAGAAGGATATATCAAAATGAAAAAAGTAACAATATTCATTCATTCAGGTAGTACCCATAACTTCATCAATTACAAATTGGAAAAACTTCTCAATTTCTTTTTTTATCCAACACCAAAATTTTAAGTAATGACTATAGATGGAGGCACCATAAATTGTTCATGGAAGTGCATAATATTAAGATAATATGGGGAAGTATTTATCGGTTAGTCTCATGATTGAAATCCAATCGGTGGAACTGATGTTGTATTAGGGGTCCAATGGTTACAATAATTGGGAACAATGACCCTTAATTTTCAAGATATTTTCATAATTTTTTTCTCATAAGGAAAGGAAATTGAGCTTAGAGGTATCCAAGGGAAACCTAGAAAAGTGATAAGCTCTAATAGCATTTGACAAAAAAGGGTGTTATTTCACAATTTTTTCCATTAGAGGTTTAAACATCTATATCCTATGCTCTAATGGCTCTCCAAAAAGTTATCAACAGTTATTCTAAGGTATTTTTAGAGATCCATAAGGGTCTTCCACCTATCCAATATCATGACCATGCTATTAATTTGAAACCTAGAAGTGTACCACCTAACATTAGGTGTTATAGGTTTTCACATGCACAAAAGAGTGAGATTGAGTGTATGATTCAAGAAATGTTACCAGTAGGCATCATTCAACATAGTTGGAGTGCTTTCTCTTTGCCAGTGGTGATGGGTATCAAAAAGGATTGTTTGTGGCATATGTGTCTAGATTATAGAAAGCTCAACAAAATAAAAATCAAATACAAGTTTCCTATTACTGCCATTGATGAATTTCATGGATAGATTTTCTTTACTAAATTGGATATTCATTCTAGGTATCATCAAATGAGAATGAGACAAGATTACATTCTCAAAGTATCATTTAGCATGCATGAAGGTCATTATGAGTTTTTGGTCATGCTATTTAGACTTATGAATGCACCTTTAACATTTCAAAGCTTTTTGAATTCTATTTTCGAACCCACACTAGAAAATGTGTGTTAGAATTTGTTTATGACAAACTTATCTATAGGAAATATTGGGAAGCACACCACTTGTTGACAAGGTATTAACATTATTGGAAAAGAAATAACTATATGCAAAACCTTCTGAGTGTGCCTTTGGAGTTCAAGAAGTGCAATATTTGGGTCATGTTGTATCACAAGAGGGTTTCAAGATGGATCCTAACCAAATCAAAGCTATGAGGGAATGTCCAATCCCCATTACCTTGAAAAAACTCAAAGGATTCTTAGCATTGACAAAATATTACCACAAGTTTTCCAAAAATGATGGTCAATAACATCACCTCTAAGAAACTTAATTGAGAAGGAAGCATTTTCTTGGACTAAAGAAGTAACCAAATCTTTTGAAGAACTTAGAGAGGCTATGCATAGAACTCTTGTATTGGTGACACCTGAATTCACTAAAACCTTCATTGAGGAGTTTGATGCCTCAAGCCATGACATTGGTGAAATTTTGATGTAAGAAGGAAGGTCACTTTCCTTTAAAAGTATCCAATTAAGGGAAATAACTTAAACCCATCTACGGAAAAGAAGCATTGGTCATACTACATGCAATTAAGAAATTGCATCCATACTTAAAAGGAAGACACTTCAAAGTAAAGATAGATCATGATTGTTTGAAGTAATTCTTAAAGACAAGGATATCTTTAGAAGAGATACAAAAATGGGTTAGAAAAATGTTGGGTTATGACTTTGAAATTATGTACAAAAAAGGAAAACAAAATATTGTGATAGATTCACTCTTAAGGGAAGAGGAGGACACAAATGGTTTACTATGCACCATTTCTATTGCACAATCTAACTAGGTGGAAGGATAAAGGATAGAATGGGAGAAAGATGAGAATATTTTCAAGATCATTCAACAAATACAGGAGGATCCCCATGCAATAAAACAATTTATGTAGAAAAATGATATTTTATGGTATCAAAATCGTTTATACTTATGTAAGAGTTTTGAAATAAAACAAAAGGTCCTTTCAAAATTACACAATTCTCCTATAGGAGCATATTTTGGGTTCTTGAACACATGCCATAGGATAAAGAAAGAGTTTATTTTATAGGGTCCTAAAGAATGCATGCAAAAGTTTATTACATAATGTGTGGTATGCCAACAAAATAAGGGAGAGAAAATCAAGATCCTAGGGATCCTTTAGACATTAGGCATACCAAACCAACATTTGGAATAATTTTCAAATGGATTTTACTACAAGTTTACCCAAATTCGAAGCAAAGAGGTTTATTATGGTAGTGCTAGATCAAATGACAAAGTATGCATATTTTTCTCTCTTTCTTATCCTTTTAAAGAAAGTACAATGGTAGAATAATTCATGGAAATAATACAAAATCTATATGGATTACCAAATATTATTGTGAGTGACAAAGATCCAATTTTCACTAGAAAATTTTGGACTAAATAATTTTCTTATTTTGGAACTCAATTGATTCACAACTCATCTTACCATCCTCAATCTGATGGGAAAACTAAGATTGTGAATACATGTATAGAATGATATCTAATTTTATTTTCATATGATAAATAAACCTAATGGGTCAAATGGTTTCCCTTGGTAGAATGGTGATACAATGTGTCCTTCCATACCTCATAAAAAAGGTCACCATTTACAAAAAATTATGGATATTATCGTCCATCCATCGCATCACCCTTGAAAGGGTCTATAAAGGCTCAAGTAGTAGAGGACTACATATAACACCAACAATATGTTTTCAAACTATTAAAGGACAACTTGGTTATGTCACAAAATAGGATGAAACAACAAGCTAATCAACATCATAGTGAAAGGGAATTTGAAATAGGGGATTAGGTATTTGTGAGGCTACAACCATATAAATAGATGTCCCTCAAGCAACAAAAGAAGGACAATAAATTAACACTGAGACATTATGGCCCCTATAAGATGTTGCAGAGGATCGAAAGTATGGCTTACAGATTGGAGTTTCCTCCATATTCACATGTACATATAGTCTTCCATGTTTTATGCTTAATGAAAGTAATCAATGACAATATCCTAGTCTAGAATATTCTACTAGAGATTATGAAGAAGGGAAAATAAAACTAGAACCAAAAACAATATTAGAAACAAGGACTGAGTAGCAGAGAAATCAAACAATTACTAAGTACCTCATCAAATGGAAAAACCTACCAGCGGAAGAAGCGATATGGGAAAATGAGTTATTCATGTAGAAACACCCACATATAGTCAAGTGTTGAGGACAACACTTCTCTGAAGGGGATGGGTATGTTAAGCCCTATATAAGATCCATGTTAACACTTGAACCCTTTATTAATCCCTTGACATTGAGTGATTATATTTCTATATTATATTGGTATACAAGCTAGAGCCTTCTCATGGTCCCATTTTATTATAATTGTACCCTTTGTCTCCTATAGATATAATAAGGAGACCTAGTCATAGGATCATCAAATATTATGTTTATATATTATATTCGTAGTAAAAGGAGGTTTCCCCCCTGAAGAGGACTTTAATTATTGGCTTCTTATCATTTTTAAGGTGCAAATTTCATAACAAAAAATACATTTTACTATTGCAATATTGAAAGAAAAAATTAGATCATGGTTTCCCTTATGTTAGAATCCACCTATTGTCCACGTCATTGATGACATTGACCTTTGGTGCTCTTATCAATCCTTAAACATTCTTTGCTCCTTGGAATAAAAATGCAAATAAATGTTCATCGTCTTTAATCTTCATTCTCCACTCTCTTCTTTTAACTATGTGGTTCCTAGGATGAAGCTTCAAATGAAGTCGCTAAAACTTTTCTTCCTAATATCCATTCAAATTGCAATGTTGGAAAATATTCTTGGTGCAACATGGATTTCCTAGCTTTCTCTAGCTGCCTATAAGTTTGTTGCTATATTTAGAAATCCTTCTTACCATTCTTAATCTAAAAACAAATTGGCTTGTGGCATGTGGCTTACTTCTTCTAGAAATATGCCTGAAGGTGTTCATTCTTCCCCCAAAATGAACATACCTTATAATACTAATAATTGAAAAAACTATGGCCTTTCTTCCTAGAACAATGACAAATAATGGAGTTCTTACTTAATCCATACCTCTTAGTCATCTTCTTCATGATCCATATAATTGGCTTACCACTTCTTCTAGGTGTTGATGCAAGTTGACTGTGTACACTTTTGTCATCATAGTATTCCCTTTTGCAATTTGTGACAGGAAGGATGAAGTGGAAGTATGTTACAATTATCATTTGTTAACACTCTCTCTTTTGATGAGTAGGCTAAATCTCCAACATAATTTTCATTCATAAATGTGATATTGTGGTTCATGACATTTTCCTCTATGCTATAGAAACATAAGCCTTCATGATTGATTATCTATTGAACTAAAATGGGGCTCAGGATACCTTTCATTTTCATGCATAACCCTAGTCCACCAACAATCCTATTTTTCAATTAAGAAAATAAACAACTCTATGATGGTTCAATTGAATAAAAATGGTTTAAATTCAATGACGATGTTCAGGATTTGATAATTCATATTTATAGACAACTCTAACCGCTTGTAAAATTTTCATTATTTTACTGTAACATTTAAATAAAATTTATTAAAAAATGTAAATGATTATATTTAAACTAATTTATAATGAATATAATTAAACATGTTATTGAATAATGATGTAACCTTTCCTTCAACGCACATTCACTTACTTTGAGGATGGTCTCCCTTCCAACAACCATGTGAGTAAGCTCAAGCATTAATAATCACTAAATCATATACATAAGTCTTCATCCACTTAAAGAGTGGATGAGTTTAAAACATGGAAAATGAAAAACTCTCAAAGTGACTGCAATTAGAGAATCACTTGGAGATAATGTATTTATGATAGCATCGAGAGGCACATTATACACCACAATATGAGGGTGGCATGTGAGCTCGTTAGTGCTCAATTTGGAGTTTACACGTGCCCCTCTTCAAATAAAAATAAAATATTCTCTAAATAGAAAAGAAATGTCGGTTATACTAATATGCAAACATGAATATTCATGTTTAGTTAGTTTTAATTAAAATCATTATAAAACATCAATAATCCCATATTGAGTATGGTTACTTGATTTGTTAATGATATTGCAGTCTAATGTGGTAAAAATATTTCACTCGCTCTCATTCATAAATAAAATATTTAGATGTGCACATGATGTAATATAATTTCATATCAAATTTAAAAAGAGATAATGTAATTAGAAGTATAAAAAAAATCAAGTAAAGGCTGTAAGTTACAATGCTCTCCGACTTTGAGGCCTGTAAACTCTGATATTTCCTAATTTTCTTGGCTTCCTTCATTGCACAACAACACGATGGTCCTGTAGTCTTGTTTTCCAGGATAATTCCCCTCCCATCTCCTCGCACCCCCCTTTTCCACTCTACTTCCCCTTGACCCACTTTTTTCTTATCTCTTTTTTTGCCTTTCCTTCCCTTCATTCCTCTGGCCCGTTGGGCCTTGTTTTGGCTAGGTGTTCAATCATGACCAATCAAACCTCCCCTTCTCAGCTAGACTAGGAGATTACATTGTTTAATTCACTAGTATCCAATGGCCCTAGGTTCCATAAGGCTTCATCCTCTTGTTTCATCAAAAATCTTGACGAGATACCTAAAGTCGAGATCTACACTCCTCAAGCTAGGATATGTGATCTTTAGTTGGTAGATCAGGTTCTTGTGGATCAGTTTATGGGATTGTGTCCCTCCCTTAGAATAATACGTGAGTGAGTCTTGAACAACTAGAAGCCCTTGATTGATGGTGAAGCCATGTCTTCATTTTGTGGTAAGGGTTTCTTCACCTTCATCTTTAATAGGTTAGATTGGCATCATATCTTCCTAATCCAAGATATTTTCTTCTATGATGTATTCATAATTGCATGAAAGAGCATGTAAAAACCATATATACAAACACTTAAATAAGAAGAAACATAAAATGAGACCACAAAGACAATGCAACGAATATTTGATAATGAAGTTCATCTAATGTGGACTGCATCTCCAGGCTCTGCTTCAATAATGGAGAGGCCTCTTCATTCATCTCAACATAAAAATGCACACATGGAAAAATACATCATTGTACCTCCAACACTAGGAGTGACTTGAAAATACATTGTTCAAAACACAATAATCACAACACCAACAAGTTCATCTCATCATTCTTAGACTTTTAACTATAAACATGACCAAGTTTTGAAAGGTCCATTGTTGTCTCAAACTTTGTGTCCAACAATTAATGAAACATGCCAACTTCTACCATGAGCCTTGAGATCCGCTACTTAAATCCCCGATCTGACTGCACAAGTGAAATCTTTGCAAAATTCTAAGTAAAATTAGTATAAACTTAGCTATATTCTGCCACCGTCATCTCTAGACCCCTTAGAGAATATTCAAGATTCCATAACAGAAAAAATATTCTCAGAATATTGAATATGCTATAGAATGTACCTAGAATATATTACCTTGGAAATTGTGCCTGGGCATGGTTCCTCTGCACCTGGTTTCGACCTCCTCTGGGTTCCCACAACCTCATTTGCTCTTAGATACATGTTCTCCCATCTGAATGAATAGGAGGGTTTTTATATTAATCCGTCGAAGGATATTATAAAATCCTCCCTGCAAGCGGTTGGTTAGCACGCCTCATTTCAAGCATTGATTAGGAAAAGGTCCTGGGGTTAAGCCCACGGTTCTCCATAGTGGAGCATATAATGTTAGGGGCATGTGAATACTTAACACAAAGCTCACCTTCAAATTTCTAACTATATAAAGACATGTAAACAAGTTACCTCACTTATATTAGGTATATTAGATCAACAACCCTATTAGGTGTTCCCAACATGCAAGGGGGCTGACATGTCATAAGTTACCCCACTAATCCATAGGTGACTATAATAATAATTGCTATGGAGTGGGAATGACTTCAGGGTAGGTGCCATAGCCATGTGACTAGATAATGGGGGTTTAACATCCTAAGTGTATATATTTAGGGAGGGAGAAATCATGAAGGCATGAGTTACCCTTTATCAACCAACTTTTTCCACCCCTCTACTGCACCTTTTACATTTTATGATTTTTTATTTATTGGGTGCATTGGTTAGGAGCCCAATATTTATTTTTATATTTCCATTATCCATTTAAGATGAAGTAGTTTATTACTCATCAAGGATGGGAAATACAATAGCTCATTTCATTAGATGAAGCTTTAAATGCTTGAGGAATTAGGTGATGGCTAATGATGGGTGTAGAGCTTACACTAGGATTTTTCCTATGCGGTAAATAAATGTCCTAGCCATATTTTTTAATTTTAATTTTCATTTCATTATGGATTTCTTATGCTTTTACCTTTATTTTAGTTACATCAACCTCTATGGCTAAGTTTTTGGGCCTAGAATTAAGGATGAGGATGAAAGGTGCCAATCTCAATGAATAATGATGAATGACTTGAAGAATATATATGGATAATTTGAAAGTGGTAAGTATGGATTACTTTGGACATGCTACTATAGTTAGTGCTTCCCTAGTAGTGCCCTTATTAACACCATAAGGCCTCAGAGGAGGTCCCACTTAACTAGGGTTAAAGACTAACCTCCCGGTTGAAGGGAATAAGAATACAATCAAGATTGGTCTACCTTTCCCCAAGATTCATATTAGTATTACAATAATATTAATTGAAATCAAATGATTGAAAAAATGGTTAAATTACCTATCATTGGATGACTCACCTCCAAGAAGGTATGTTGGATGGGAGAGAAATCCAACTGGAGAAAGAAGTGGAGGATCGTAACATCATGTTATGTGTTGATAATATAGGGTTATTGGTTGGCTAGCTATCCAAAGAGGAGAAAAATTTTCTCCTATGGTTTTGATAAGTATTTGCTATATTTAATGGGCACTTTTATGTTGTGTGTGTGATCATACTCTTGTCTATATTTTCCCAACATGGAAAAAAATACATGAATTTACACAACTGAATTGTAAGGTATACATTCAATCTTTAGAAATGCAAAGAAATCATATGGTTTATAGATTTTCATGGGTGTTTGATTGATTTAGTGTTATTAGATGTTCAAGTAAAAGTTGTTGTATTTAAGCAAAAAAGAGAAGAGATGGGTGTATCAAAGTTCCCAATGGATAGGAAGGAGGATTCACACTAGTGTTATTCATCTACACAATGTTGTCTAGATCCATGGCGAGGAACATTCTCATCTCCTTTCTGTGAAAAATGGGTTAAAAAGTGATAAAAATGAAATTAAATTTGGCCCAATACCCAAGTCATTTATATATGTAGAGGAATAATATTCTAAACTGAATCTTGTTTTGTGAAACTTGCCATGGTCACTATAGAAATTCAAGATAAGTTTGTTGGTACTCTATCTAAAACATCATCCATGTCATTATCATCTCATGGTTGTGAAGATGATGGGAATAAAAATGGTGTTGAAAAATAGGAGATTTATTTTGTCCTCCTACTTCTATCATCATTATTCTATATATATGATGTATTTAGAAATATTTTAAGAAACACATTATTAAATCTTCATTTATCCTAAATTTCTACAAGTGATTATTCAATATAGAATTGTTATAGAACTAGTACCCATTTTTTTGTGATATAGAGAAGAAAATATATATATTAACATTGGCATACTCTCTTGTATTAATGTTCCCCATCCACTGCATCACCAAATTTTAGTCATATAGTGTTTAGACCTTATATGAGACTGACAAAAACTCTATACTGATACATAAGGAAAGTGAATAGAGATGTAACCTATTATCATGCCAACTTTTTTAATAAAGATGAATGTAATATAAACTCAAGCCTTTTGAATATATTTTATTTATGATCAAATTCTAATAAAGTAGATTTAGCAATTAGATATGTTAACATGTAGTTTGTATGAGAATACAATTATTTATCTACTTTTTATTACGCTGAGAGGTGCTCTACATCCTAGTATAGGGGGGATGTGTAGGCGTAATGTAAGAAAGACAATATGTCAACCTTTTTTAAATGTTGGCTCTATATGGGAAATGTATATGCATAATATGATGACATGTAGTTTATAGGAGAATTGCTTTTTTGAATTTTTTTATCATTTCACTGAGAGGCACTCTACAATCCAATATAAGGGAGATGTGTAGGCGTAATGTAAGAAAGATAGTATGCCAACAATTTTTTAAAGTCAATTCTGGCCAAGGCCTACAAGCATGAATATAAATAGAGCGGACACCTTTAATAGGCTTCCATTCATCACTGTCGCTTCCTTCCATTACCGCCCACATGCAAGTGCTTTCTTTGCTTTTGGATCACACTCTCTAAAATTATATCTCTATTAGAATCACCTCCCCATCCACAGATGCTCCTCAAGGGGATACTTATCCAGTACAAATGATTAATAAATATCATAATCTATTGTTGTTGGGTCGATTGTTCAATCTGTAGGATTTGATTTTTAGGACGATTAGCAAATTGAAATATTCTTGAACATGGTGGATGTGTGTACAAACCTTAGCCTGCTCCTTCATGAGTTAGTAATCCATACACCATACACCAACTAATACTGACGTCAAAGGAATATGAGAGTGTGAATTTCAATTTGCAATCAACTACAATGCCCGAACATTTTTAAAACCCTAGGTTGTTACAACAACAAAAGAGAGAGGGAGGACACCATGTTTAATGGAGGTTAGTGTATTTTTTGTTTCATCCATTTATATTAAAATCTTAAGTGTTTTGTTGAAGGCATATATATTTACAAGTGATTATGTAGAGAGCAAAGGATTTTAGGTTTCGATTTAATTAGACTTAAAAAAACTATGGTCACAATTATTTTTTTATTATTTTGTTTTTTTTGTTCATATGCCCCAAAAAGTATATTTCTAGTGAAGATGTTGCTCATAAACGAGATTTACAACACCCTCAAACATCGCCTATTTGCATCTCGCTTATGTAAACAGATATAAAATTTGATGTATCTGACTATGATCTCCTTTGGAATATTGCAACCAACATTAAAGAACTTGAAGGGAAAATCAATCTTCCAATGCAAGTTTAAAACTATGTAATAATGCTCTGATTTTTCCATCAACTTTGAGACACTGTCAAAATTTCCATGCTACACTAGTTTCAACAATTTGACTTGCAAGAGGTGTTGATATTCAGGTAACATAATTGATAAAATTTAGGAAATTGCCCACAAAAAAGTCTAGATTAGAAGAGCTCAATGCAAATAGTACAATGATGAGGTTCAAAAAGTTTGGTGGGTTTGGGAGTTGGGGGTTGGTAAAATTTATAAGGATAGGATTTTGAAAGGTTTTGTAGATACGTGACATATAAATTTGTACTCAAAGTTCTACTAAAAACTCTAGGTGTTAATCTTGAGTTAGAAATTCAAATAATCACATAAAAATATTTAAACATGCATAAAACTATTAGAAAAGAGAAAGGAGAGACAAATAAGTCTTAATAACATATAACTTCTCATGCCCAATATGGTAGAGATGTTGTAATAACCTGTAAACATTTTGACTCGATCAAACTACATAAAAAATGAATTAAACAATAATTATTATTATATTTCTATTTATGATTAATAATTAAAGAAGCCTAGATTCATCTTAAATTTAGATTTATCAAGCGCCAAGAAAGATCAAATCTCTTAAGATGCGATCCCATTTTAGAGTTAAAAGAGATTTGATCACTCTCAATGTTTGGTAAATCTAAAGTTAAAATAAGTCTAAACTAATTTAATAAATAAATATTTTTAATAAAATAAATTTAATATTTAGATATGTTAAATAAATTTAGTAGTTAGATATGATAAAATTTACTATAAATTTATGAGTTAGATATGATAACATGTCGTGTAAATACATATGAGAACTAATTTTTTTTTTAATTTTTGTAAGCTACTCTGCCCATTTTTTTTATATAATCTTTTAAAATATCGAACATATAATAAAAAACAAAAATTCAAACATTTAAGAAACACAATTATAATATTTAATTAAAAGTTTAATAGCTTGTCTTGTCAATCAGCGAAATTACAAGTTTAGTTGTTGATAATGTTTAATACTTAATTAAAAGTTTAAGAGATTGTCTAGTCAATCAGCGAAATTACAAGTTTAGTTGTTTGTTTGGTCTTGATAATGTTTTTTAAGGAGGAATCGAGATTGCTTAAATGCATTAAGCATCATAAATTTTCTTGTCCAACTAACTCGAACCAATTCAATAGACACATTAAAATAAGTTACCTCAAATCAAAATTGAAAACATCATCTTTTTAACCCTTTAACTTTCTTTTAGTTTCCGTAGATTCACAATAACGCTATTCTTTTGAATTAGTAAAAAGTTTACACCTAAATTATTATTTATTTCTATCTACATTTTTATATAATGGATTCACTTTTAAAAGTTTTCACTCTTTAATTAATGAATAAATTGTATATTAGATGCACTTTTAGGGTTTTCACTTTCTAATTAGTGAGTAGATTGTATATTAGATTCACTTGGGATAGGAAGTGGATTGAAAAAAATCCTAGACTTTATAAGAAGCTAAAGGTATTGAAGCAATCATTCACTATATAAAGAGGACGCGAGGATTTCTTCATTGTGAAAAGTCATGGAAGGAGTTATTCATATTATTGTATTGTGTTGTATTTTTTTGCATGGTTATTTCTATGTGTTAAGTTGTGCTAATAGGGTTGTAAGGGAGTAGATAGGCTAATCGTACCAATGGGTTTAGGGTTTGTTTTTAGTGTTTTCAATTAATGGATTTTTGGTTCATTGTAATATAGTTTTAGTTTTGTTCGAGGAATCTAACACATTAATGGAATTAGGTTTTGGATGTTGCAAAATCTTATATATGATTTTGTGAATGATGAAGTTAATACAATGAAATTTAGAGGTGCAACTTGAAACATTTATTGGTTTTCTTTGTTAAGGTTTGTAGGATAAATCATGGTGTTTATTTTTGGATGATATATGTGCTTGCCATGCTATTTTTTTCTTTATGTTTTAAAACTTTTAAGCTCAAACATACAAGGGTGGACAAATACATTTGAGGTTGCACAAATTTTCGTGTTGGCATACTAAGCTACTTGGGCATTGGTTGAGTGAATTGGTGAAGAGATCAAACTTGTAAGAGGCTAGCATTTGGATGCTTTAGGGCCTTGATTAACAAATTTTATAGGAAATGTACTTTAGGCAATTTTATCCTATAATCAAGTTGTAAGTAGGTGGTTGTGATCCCTTTTGTATCATTGTAACATTCTTCACATCAATAAATTTAAGGCATTCACCTTAGGTGCTAGCCAAATTTTTGTGTTGTGATCTCTTTGTGATTTTTTAATATTAATGTTCCTTGAGTTATTTTGAATGGCTAAGTATTGATGAAAAATGGCTAAGTGTACTATAGGGATGCTTTAAGGCGACAGTTGAATGTGTGCCTATTGTTAGATATCATAGTTGTGTTGAAATTAGTTGCACATTATACAAAATTGTAACTTAGGTGTGGTTATGGGCATACTTGAAGTGAAGAGGCATAGTTTGGTTGTAGTAGGTGTAGGCTCTTCAAGCCCCTATAGTTGAGACAACATAGTGTTACATGACAAAGATAGAAAAAATGAAAATTTTAAGTAAGACTCTTAGATCTATGATAGTGGGTATTGGAGTTTACTTTTCACCCCACTTTTGCAAGAAAGGTGGTATAAAAGTGTAACTTCTATAAGAAATTGGTTTCAAAACCTTGTTTGATGACCTTCACCATGTTTTCGAAGGAAAACAATTAGTAGAGTGGTATTACTTGTTTGAAACAATTACACCATTTATTGGAAAAGATTGGGAAGGTTGGTCCCTCATGGAGGTAACACTTAGAAGCATAAGTTTTTTAACACAAGGGGCTTCACTCAATAAAACTTTGACATATCACGTGCATTCGTGGCATACTAAACCATACTCTTAATTTGACTACATAATGGAAAATACCTCGAAAAATCAAATTATTTAACCCCCTACCAATACGAATCCAATACACCTTCCCAATTTAAAAAAGCCCTAATTTCACTAGATATTGTAGGTATCCATTTTTCATCAACATTTTTTATACCCCTTTATATTTTTTCATTAACTTTAGGCTCCATCTTTTTTGTCTGCCAATGGGAAAACCCTTTACCCCCTATATATCCCCCAATATATTAGGTCATTTTTTCCTCAATATATATCCCCCAATATGAATGTACATGGTATGGTATTTCTCCCCAGTGAAGCCCTCGTGTGTTGGAATGACATATCTTCCAATAGTGATTTGGAATAGTTCTAGTAGATGGTGCTTATCAAATGAAAGTGGAGGATGATAACAGAAAGTTACTATTATAGGTCATGCTTGATCCAAGAGTGTCTTAGTTGGGTGCCCCATTGTGTCTTGAAATGTAACTTGATGAAGTAAAGTTGTATGCAACAATCACGGAGGACAAACTTCAAACTATCTTGAGTTGAAGAGTATTTGAGCATAGACGTTCCTTAACAAACCTTTTAAAGGTGACACAATATCATAGCCACTTGCATCCCACTTCAAGTATGGGAAAAAGTTTAGTTTCTTCTTGCTACATTTCAATTCATTTAACTAGTTGTGAAGAACTATATTCTGTGGAATATAGAAGGGAGTAACTCTCCTTAGAGGATCCTTTGAAAAGAATAAGTTCCTTGTCTAACAACCAAGGACAAAAACCTAAACTAGTTTTGTTATGTCGACTTGATTTTCAATGGAAGAATGGTGTAGGAAGTGGTAGATTTAGGTGTATCACATGACTTCTTTGAGAAAGAGTTTACAAGTGAACTCAAACTTAGAGTTGGATCATGCAATGCTTGAGCTAAGGAAGTCAATTCTAAGGATAATGCAATAGTTGGGTTTGTATATGTAGTTCACATTCAACTAGATAAATGAAAGGGTCATACAAATTTTATAGTATTACAAATGGATGACCTTGAAGTCATCCTTGGGCTAGACTTCCTAAGGATAACTCTATCAATTCTCATGCCATTTATGGATAGGTTGGTGATATTTAGTAGATGGAAGACTTGCATGGAAAGAATCCCAACAATAATGTGTGGATGGTTTCTACATTAAGCATGAAGAGGGTAGCTCGGTACCTAAAGCCTCATATTTATGTTGTAGCGTTGATTAAAGAAGAAGCTGAGAGTGAAGTGGAAACAATTTCTCTACAAACACATATCGATGTGTAAGATGAGGATGCTTGAGTGTTTCCCTAAAGTGCCCCTACCTAGTCACACCATTGAGTATCATATTGAGTTTGAACTGGGGTTGCATCCTCCTCCTTAACAAATTTTAGGATCTCAATTGAAAAAATTGAGATAGATATTTATTGAGCTCCTAGGTCCATTTTTTACACAACAATCCTCTTCCAAAAGAAGGACACACTATAATGAAGGGTTTTCTTGGAATATAATGCATTGAACAATTACACCATCAAGAACTGATAATCCTTACCTTGAGAAACATGTTGTTTTCATAAGTTGGCTATGGAAAATGTTTGATCAAAGTTAGACTTAAGGAAATGATACTACTTGTTACCTCACAAATTGACACCTTTGCTTAAAGTCCTAAAGATGAGTGCTAGCCTTATGGAACTTGGAGGTTGGCCATATGTTACCTCACCTACTCTCTTGATCTGAATGTGGAATAGGTGATTTCTACCTATTTTTCCAAAATCAAATGAAACAAAAAAATACTAGGACTATGTTGACATTTTAAAAGCATGAAAATGGGTCTTCATAAACAACATGTTTGTTTAGTGTCCATTAAAGCATGAATTAGTTCTCATGTGCAAGTTAATCATAATTAACATAACACATATAATTCAAGTAGGCATAGAGAAGATCAACACAAGGTTTGATGACAGTGTTCACCCCTCCTAGGCTACATCTCTGGGTCTATCAACATGACTAGACCACTCATATTTCAATGTAAAAATGAAGTACATAAAGTATGTTGATGACCATGTGTCTTTTTCCCTTTCAAGGAAATGTTCTCCAATGAAGAACTCTCGCATAAAAATAACATGACAACCTACAATCACCATGTGAACTACAACAATACAAGGAGTCTTCTACAAAGACCCTAGGCCTCATCTGAAATGAACATACATGAAAAAACAAGGACATAAACCAAGCTTCCCTCATCTTGACATAGAGAGAAAAATGTCCAAGGGTCGAACCCTCCAAGTATCAGCTATTGCAAATGAATTCTGAAGATGAAAAACTCCTACAAGGTCTTCTTTATGCTTAACACCCTTAGAAAATACTACCAATCCTTGCTTGATCCATACACCCTTTAGCCTCCAAACTGAAAAATGGCATATAGATGTGCTCAAAACATAAAACAAAGGTCACCAATGGATTCAATACATCCAAAAACCCCAAATAGCCTCTTTTTGAGCTCCAATTGGTGAAAAACTCAAAAAGTTATGAGCTACAAGCTCATCCATGAACTTGATTGTTAACCATCCTATGATTTCACCCTTTTGGCTAACGATCCTAAAATTTCACCCTTAAAATCGTTAACTAAGTGACAAATTCACCCTCTGTAAGTGCAATTTTTTGGACCATTAAATTGTCCTCTAACGCCTTGGGACCAAAATTTGTGGCCATATGGATGCATAAGGTCGGGAGTTGGGCCTTAATGCCCGCCCTCGACGACCTAGCCCCTTATAAGTCAAGATTAGGGTCATATTGCACCACGGGTCCATAGGCTAGTCTTTAACGCCTACCCTACCCATCAAAGCCCTTTTCTTCATCAGGGTCACATGTGGTCCACAATACCTGGGGCTGGCCCCCCTTCTTTGGCTCCTTCCACAAGCACCTTTCACATCCGCACGTAGAGTCATGTGGAAGGTCATACGACCTGGCCTGAGGCCTTCAATTAGTGCCTCCGAGATGGCACCTTTGCTAACCTTGGCCTTGGGCATATGATAGTGGTTGTGACCTTGGGTTAAGGCCCTTACCTTCGCCCTCTGATTTGTTCACACTGGGTTATGAAACATGGTCCGATGGATTTTGGTTGTTGGTGTTAGGAACTTGGGCATGGGCTAAGCCCTATCCCTTGGATTCCCTCGCCGGTCTTGTAGTGTGGGGTGTGGCTGGGGCCCTCTTCCCCCATATGCGCATACATAAACTTCAAATAGGATTTCGATGCTATGGTTTACAAGAACCACTGATGGTGCAGTGGTGGAGCACTAGGTCTCAAGTTAGAACCTCGTAGATGCTCGCTCTGGCCATATGAAAATGTTTTCCAAGTAAGATGAGAACGTGTGGCTGTCATTGAGTGGCCCATGTGACTACCACCGATTGGCCCATGTGGCTTTCTGATATTGGTCCACATAAAAACCAATATCAACCAACCAGAAACCTATGAATTCTTAACCAATGGAGAAAGGCCAAGTGGAAGCCTGCCATTGGTCCTCAAAAACCCAAAAAACACAGTCAAAACCCAAATTTTGCCATTTTTTGCCTATTTGGGAAAACGGTCAACCGACTATAACTTGAGCTCACGGTGTCAAATTGAGGTGAAACGAATGTCGTTTGATTCAGAATGACGGAAACTGTGATTTGGAACTTGTTGCAACAAGTTCTAGGCCCTTTCATTTTCGAGCATAAATTTGATCACCTGATCACTCTTCCCCACTAGGAACTTTTGGACTCCAAAATTTTACTTCCCTAGTTCATATAAAGAGGCTACAACTAAAAAATACCCAAAAACTCAATCCAAATTGCAAAATTTTCAATTGACAACATGGGCCTTGCCTACAAGCACAATCATCTTATACAATATTGAAAATAAAGATTTGATTCACACAAGTTTCATCTTGAATACTTGTATCAATGGACATGTGACAATTTGTAGACAAACTTGAACGATAAACTTTGTACAGTCACAAAAAATTCCTTGAACACATGGACTTATAAAATGCCAGTACATACATCAATGAAAACATCTACTTGTTGAATATAGTGACAATGATGTTCACTTTACAAAATTACCTAAATAGGTAATGACAACAAGTATTTACAAACAATTTACAAAACATATTTACAACAAGTCTACCCAAATCTGGCCTCTCCTAGGCTTCTGGGTTCTCTTCTTGCACTATCTTGTTTTGAAGGTCGCTTAGGATTGTGGAGAGTCCTCTTTTCTACCTCTTGCATTATGCAACATAATTTCCTTACCTTTCCTTGAACGAAATGTTGGATGCAAATTCCAACATCATTCAGTGCCATGTCCATGGACTTTGCAATGAGTGCACAAAAACTTCTTCTTGTTTGGAGACATAGAAGCTCTCTCATGCAAAATAAATTTGTTATCTTTGATGCCTATAATTCCATTCATTATTTTAACCATTACTATGTGTTGCTCACACACAACTATGCAATGGTCAGAAGCATCACAAAATGTACAAGGGTATTGATTCCACAAGTATTCAAAATTTCCTTGCATTGGAAAACACTCTTGAGTTATGCCTATCTCTAGAGTTGCAACTTTGATAGTTGTCACAAGGTGATGGCATCTCATGCTTAGATGTTTGATGTACCTCAAGTCCTTTGGAGCATTCTCTGGCTATATACCAACCCTTGGTACTCTGGTATTTCTTCAACCATTATCAGATTGGTAATGCCTTGACCATTTTTTCCAAGACCTCCATCTTCATATCCCATCTTGGAAAGAAATCTCATACCTATACCCTTGGTATGTTTCTCAAATGCCGCAAAAGAGTTATTATGCAGATGAATGGAAGGAGTAGTACTTGAGATACTGATTACCTCTTTAAACTTGTCATGTGTCCTTTTTGCTTTTGATGATGACGATGAGAGCCAACTTGTAGATGAATCTAAGCATCCACTCTTGTCCACTGCCATAGGGTGTGCTTATTGGATATGCTTGCAAAAATCGCATGCATCATCTTCTACATATGGTCCAAAACCACTATTTGAACCACGAGCACATACTGGCTTCATCTTATAGGTATCTTTTGTTGGTGCAGGAGTAACATTTTCTGCAACTTTCTCATCAAGAACTTGCTACAACATAAAGTGCATGTGCCTCTTCTCCTTTTTAGCTATCTCTAACATCCTTCTCAACTCTATGTTCTCCACCCGAAAAGCCAAATTTTGCTCCTCAAGCTCTTGGATACTCTTTTTGCTGCCAATATTGCAACTTGGAGTGCTTTGATACCAAACTGATCTGAAAGTGGAATAGGTGATTTCTGCCATTTTTTCCAAAATCAAATGAAACAAAAAACTAATAGGACCGTGTTGACACTTTGCAAGCATGAAAATGGGTCTTCATAAGAAACATGTTTGTTTAGTGTCCCTTCAAGTATGAATTAGTTCTCATGTGCAAGTTAATCATAAGGAACATAACATATATAATTCATGTAGGCATAGTGAAGAGCAACACAAGGTTTGATAACGGAGTTCACCCCTCCTGGGCTACATCTTCGGGTCTGTTAACATGACTAGACCACTCATATTTTAGTGTAAAAAGGAAGTACATAAAGTATGTTGATGACCACGTGGCTATTTCCCTTTCAAGGAAGTGTTCTCTTGCAGAGAACTCTCGCATAAAAGCAACATTACAACCTACAATCACCATGTAAACTACAAAAATACAAGGATACTTCTACAAAGACCCTAGACCTCATCTGAAAAAGAGAATACATGCAAACCCAAAGACATAATCCAAGCTTTCCTCATCTTGACATAAAGAAAAATGTCTAAGAGTTGAACCTTGCAAGTATCAGCTACTGCAAAAGAATTTTGAAGGTGAAGAAACCCCTACAAGGTCTTCTTCATGCTCATCAACCTCAGAAAATGCTACCAATTCTTGCTTGATCCATACATCCCTTAGCCTCCATCCTGCAAAATGGCCATCTATATTTTCTCAAAACATAAAAAAAAGGTCACCAATGGATTCAAAACATCCAAAATCCCCCAGGTAGCCTCTTTCTGAGCTCCAATTGGTGAAAAATACAAAAATTTATGAGCTACAATCTCATCCATGAACTTAACTGTTAACCATCCTACAATTTTTCCCTTCTGGCTAATGATCCTGAAATTTCACCTTGAAAATCGCTAGCTGAGCAAAAAATTCACCCGCCATAGGTGCAATCTTTTGGACCATTAAATTGTCTTCTAATGCCTTGGGACTAAAATTTGTGGCCATGTGGACGCATAAGGATGAGGGTTGCGGCTTAATGCCCACCCCCACCAGCCTAGCCCCTTAGAAGTTAGGCTTAGAGTCATATTGTGCCATGGGTCCATGGGTTGGGCCTTAATGCCCACCCTACATGTCGGAGCCCTTTTCTTCTGTCGTCGAGGTCACATGCGGTCCACGAGACCTGGTGCTCACCCCCATTCTTTGGTGCCTTCTGCAAGCGCCTTTTGCATCCGTGTGTAGGGTCATGTGGAAGGTCATATGACCTAGTTTGGGGCCTTCCCTTAGCACCTCCAAGCTGATGCCTTTGCTAACCTCCGTTGCAAGCATATAATAGCAGTTGTGACCTTGGATTAAGGCCCTTACCTCTCCCTTTGATCTGTTCACACCGGGAAATGAAACATGGTTTGATGGTTGTTGGTTTTTGGTGCTAGGACCTCTAGCCGGGGCTAAGGCCTAACCCTTGGCTTCCCCTGCCAGTCTTGTGGTGTGGGGTGTGGCCGAGGGCTAGGGGTTAGCCCTGTCCCCTTCCCCCATGTGCGCATACATAAACTTCAAATAGGATTTTGGCACTATAGTTTACAAGAACCACCGATGGTGTAGTGGTGGAGAACTGCACTGCCACCATGGAGGTCTCAAGTTTGAACCTCGTAGAGTCCCGATTTGGACATATGAAAAATTTTTCCAAGTAAGAGGAGGCCACATGGCTGCCACCGATTTCCCCACGTACCTTCCTGTTATTTGTCCACCTAAAACCCAATATCAACCAACCAGAAACCTACGAATTCTTAAACAATGGCTAGAGGCAACCGAAAAAACACAACCAAAACCCAAATTTTTCTATTTTTTGCTTGTTTGGGAAAACAGTCAGTAGGCTATAACTTGAGCTCCTGGTGTCATATTGAGGTGAAATTAACGTCGTTGAATTCAGAACGATGGACACTTCAATTTGGTACTGGTTGCAACAAGTACTGGGAATTTTAATTTTTGAGCATAAATTTGATGACTTGCTCATCTCCCCTACACTTTATACTCAGGAAAAAATTCTTAATCAAAGGGGGTTTCCCCAATGGGTTAACTAAGTTCACTTTATGTAGTAGGAGTGAGAGTAAATAGAACCTATAAAAATTGGTATGGGAAAATGATGTAAAACATGGGCTTGCGGTGATGAGTAAATGGAAACCCAATTCCTATGATGCTTAATCTATGGATTCTAAGCTACTCTTGAGTATTTTTCCTCTTAGCTTTGTTGTTTAATGTTTCCAAACATCTTGGAAGATTGACTGGTGAACATAAACTAAGAAATATGAACTATGAAAGTAACAATGGAAGGATAATATTATACAAAAATATTTAAGTATTACAAACATGAAACTAAAATATAAACCTAGATATGGTGTTCAACCCCAATATGTTATAGTTCATTTTAGAACTTCATAAAGAAATGAAATAAAGTGAAAACCATGGTTCACTTGTGTTGCTTGATATGCAATCTCTCTTTCCTTAACAAACTTGGAATGACAAACCTTTCTATAATTGATCTAGAACAAACATTAACAAATAGAGAAGAATGCATAATAACTTTGTAAAGGTTTGACAAGCTTCTTCCCATTATTTTCCACTGATGCAATCAATTGTACAAGTAGAGAGAGTAAATCCTTATATAGATTTGAGCTCTAACTTCTTTGCAAATAAATATTATTTCCTCATGAGCTACTCTTAAAAATATACTAAAATGCTTACAACAACTTCTTATGTGGGAAAATTAGGTCAATAGCCCATAGAAAAGTGCTCAGATACAATCTTATAGTTGGTTCTTGTGCCACATCACCTTTTTCCACCCTTATCATCATGGAAAGGAAAAATTTGAATGTCATTTGTCCTCCTCGCGTGAAAAATAATAATAGAAGTAATGGTCAAATAGGTAGGGTGAATTTCCAATATATGTGCATGAATGCCAATGTGAAAAATTTCATGATGAAGGTGTTTTCCTAGAAATAACCACTTTTAGTATTTGATATTAATGAAATGAAGTGTTATTTATGCTGCATCTTTGTATTTATGGTTATATCTGTAATTTGTTGCGTTCTTGTTTAAGTTCGGATCAGTGGTGTTAGAGCGGTCTTCTCTTTCTCTATTTTTCTTTGCATGTCCCCAAAGAGGTAAGGATATAAGGAGTTAGGGCTCAAACTGGTCGAACCTTTGCAAGACCAACCTCACAAATCTCGACGAACTCCCATGGCAGAAGAGAATAAAGATGAGGGGGTAGGAGATCCTTTCAAAATCTTTCTTGAAGAAGCCCTCGAGCGACAGAGGAATGCGATGATGGACAACTTTGCCCAGATCCTTCAGCAGCTACCCAAGGGTGATGCACCTCCTTCTAGTAGCTACTATGGAAGCGCCACACCCTTTAAGGTACAAGTTAACTTTGACATCCCCATATTTGAGGGTCAGATAGATGCGAACATCGTAGTTAAATGGTTAAATAAGCTAGAAAGATATTTTTCTATTCATGATTTTTCCAGCCAAGAAAATATTACTTTTGAACTTCTCAAAGCCACCCCCATGTCAAGGACTGGTGGGAAACCTACTATAAAAAGAAGGACGAAAGTACACCCTCACTATTTTCGGCCGCACCCACATGGAATTCATTCTAGGATGCCATCAAGGAGTAGTACTACCCTGTTAGGAGCTATGATGATAAATACATAAAGTGGACCACGCTGCGGAAGGGAAGGGACCAAGATGTGCCAAAGTTTACCAATGTTTTTCATACCCTTCGCACGAAGTTGCGCATCAAGGATTCTGAGAAATATTTGGTACTCAAGTACCGCGGCTACCTACACAAGTACATCCAGGATGAGATGGAGTTCCTAGACATCTCCTCGCTCGGCACAACATACCAATACGCTGTCAAGATCGAGCATAAGTTTGAACAGAAGAAGCAAGACTTTGGATCTACGAATCTGAAGCAAGGGAAAGGTGCCCCCAAACCAGAGAATAAAGAACAAAGCCAAGGTGGCGTGACCCAAGACAACCCATTAAAGTCACAGGAAAAGAAAAACACCACAAAGTCAAAGAAGGACACAGGAAAGTGGTGTGAGTTCTATAAGAGCCCCACTCACAACACAAGTGAGTGTCAGGCCAAGCAGTCGCTGGTGGTCGAGTTGAAGGCTTTAGAATCAAATGCATTTTTTTACTCTGAGTCAGTACTTGACAAGAGCAATGACAAAGGGAAGAAGATTATTGACACAGAGCCCAACGCAACTATTTCCACCACCAAGATCTAGGAGAATGAGACTGAATATCCAGAGGAGGGGGAGAGTCTCCTCCACTCACAAATGTGGGTGAATGGTTCTCCGCTACAACTCATTGTTGACAATGGGAGCAAAAATAACCTCATTTCAGCAAAGGTTGTGAAGCAGCTATGCCTACCCACCACACCACACCCACAACCGTATAGAATTCAGTGGCTTCACCAAGGACGAGCTCTCCGAGTTAGCTGGTAGTGTCGCCTTCCCTACAACATCAAGCCCTTCACAGATGAGGTATTGTGTGATCTTGCTCCTCTTGATGTTTGTGATGTATTATTAGGACAACCATACTTGTGGAAGTGAGATGTTGTATATGAGTCGAGGCCTCACTCTGTTATTATTTATTTGGGTAATAAGTTATACAAGATACGAGAAGTAGCTTCGTCCACCACCATCTCTTTGATTTCTGCTAAGGAATGAAGTAAGATCATCTCTCGGACTAGGAAATTTGTTTTCTTTCTGATTCACTCTCAAAGTAAGGGGAGGATCCTAGCCACATCCATGGTCCCTAGAAAGGGTTCCTCCATGCAACAAAAGTAGGTGGATACGGTTGTAGAAGAACACAGGGACATCTTCTCCTCGCCCATAGGGGTACCCATGCACTGTCACGTTAAGCATACAATCGATCTGACTCTTGGAGCACCTCTACCCAACGGGCTGATATATCACCACTCCATTCTGGAAAATGAAGAGATCAAGCGAAAAATCCAGGGTTTGCTGCAATTAGGACACATCCGCCAGTAGGTTTACGACATCTTGGAGAATTCAAATGAAAAGTACAAGCAACGACATGATCAACATTGGGTGCCACACAAGTTTCAGGTGGGCGACAAAGTTTGTTTTCATTTCTGGAAAGAACACCTTACTAGAGCCCATCAGACGCTCATACCACTCTGATATGTTCTTTACACGATTACCAAGGTTATGGGAGAGAATGCTTTGGAGTGAAACATTCCCCCATTCCTTGGCTTGCACCCAATGTTCAATGTGGATTGCCTTCGACCATGCTTACCACCATTATTGGACAAATCAAACATTGCACAACAACTCACACCAGCAGAAGTTTCCCCATCTCATGGAGGCACTCAACGCAATGGGGACCATTGCTTCTTAAGGGGGAGGATTGATCCAGGTGGATGTGGGTGGCCACTTGACTATTCCAATGTGACCCCCACCACTGTCTCTTTCAATATATTAGTTTCCTTAATTGTAGCACAATTTACTATTTTTAGCAGTTTTTCGAGTCCTGAACTTCCAGAGCTGTTTTTAGACCCTAAACGACGTTTTTTCGAGGAAACTGGGGCCAACAAGGGCCCATGAATGGTGCTGGTTGCTCGTAAGTTGTAATCCTCAGATAGATATTTCTAATGAGGCATTGTGTGCGTCAAACAAAGATCGTATCCTAAAGTTATGACCCCAGGAAGATGATGTACTAATTTACCCAAAGAGGGCCCATAGTTTTGGCACTTCATCTCCTAGGGTTATGTTTTTGGATATTTAGGGTTTTCCATTATTTATCAATAATAAATAGGCCTCCGAGCCTCATTGTAACATATTTAAGAGGTGTTACACATCAATTTGTCACCGTCCCTGCTACCCCTGTCCCGTATCTTGGAGGACTCATTCTGGGACCTATGAGAATTGACATGGCCTAAAAACACTTGCATTGCGTTCCTTTGAGCATGAGCTTTGTTTACCCTGAAGACATCTCCTGCTGAAAAACCCTAAAAATAGCTCTTTTTCCATTGGCGCGGTTCCATAGCTCAGCCCTTGCACTGGGGGCAAATCCTCCAAAGAGGGCGCGCCAATTGGCACTCTGTCATACAGTTGCACTCGCGCCAACCATATTAAGAGGTGTTTTTTAACAAATAAATGGTGGAAGTTTCGTCCTAACAAATTCCTGGACTGCTATCTATCTTGAGTTGGGTGGTTCGGCTACGGATTCCCATAGAGAGGAAGTGGTTTGCCACCTCTCATGGAAGCTTCCTTGATGATATGTCCAATCCCATGATTATTGGTTATGATCCCAACTCCCCTTCCTCCATCTATAAAAGCTTACCCATTTCCTTTGCAAGCTGGTTCCAGAAGTTCCAGAGTTTCAGAATTCCCAAATTCCCAAGAGCTTCATGCTGCAAGAGCCTTCTTGATTCCCCAAGGCCAAATCCAAGTAAGGAGAATATTGTCCAAGATCCAAAGAGAGAGGCTTGTCCTTATTCCCGACAGGCTTTGTGAGACATGTTCTGCTGACTACCCGCCAAAGGAGAATCCAACGTCAAAACATTGGTTGTACTCTCCTTTTATTGATTATTAATGAACGACTATTGGTTATGGTTCCACTCTTGTTATTATTTATGATGATGATGAGTTATGTCTTTTCTGACTAACATATAGTTGCATATACTGGATTTTATGCTTGCGTTTGTATTGTTTCTTGTATGTGCAGGTGTCCATTCACGGAGATCGTGAGGATTGTGATCTGCCGGAGCAGAGGAACGAGAGCACAACCTCTCCTACAAACAATAGCGTTGGAATCCAGGTAGGCCTTCATCGCTTTGTTTACCCTAAAGATATCTCTTGCTGAAAAGCCCTAAGAATAGCTCTTTTTCCATTGGCGCGGTTCCATAGTTTAGCCCTCGTGCCAAGGGGGAAAATCCTCCAAATAGGGCGTGCCAATTGGCGCTCTGTCATACAGTCGCACCCGTGCCAACCATATTAAGAGGTATTTTCTAACAAATAAACGACGGAAGTTTCATCCTAACAAATTCCTGGACTGCTATCTATCTTGAGTTGGGTGGTTCGGCTACGGATTTCCATAGAGAAGAAGTGGTTTGCCACCTCTCATGGAATCTTCCTTGATGATATGGCCAATCCCATGATTATTGGTTATGATCCCAACTCCCCTTCCTCCATCTATAAAAGCTTGCCCATTTCCTTTGCAAGCTGGTTCCAAAAGTTCCAGAGTTTCAGAATTCCCAAATTCCCAAGAGCTTCATACTGCAAGAGCCTTCTTGATTCCCTTAAGGCCAAATCCAAGTAAGGAGAATATTGTCCAAGATCCAAAGAGAGAGGCTTGTCCTTATTCTTGACAGGCTTTGCGAGACATGTTCTGCTGACTACCTACCAAAGGAGAATCCAGCGTCAGAACATTGGTTGTACTCTCCTTTGATTGATTATTAATGAATGACTATTGGTTATGGTTCCACTCTTGTTATTATTTATGATGATGATGAGTTAGGTATTTTTTGACTGACATATAGTTGCGTATACTGGATTTTATGCTTGCATTTGTATTGTTTCTTGTATGTGCAGGTGTCCATTCACGGAGATCATGAGGATTGTGATCTGTCGGAGCAGAGGAACGAGAGCACCACCTCTCCTACAAATAATAGCGTTGGAATCCATGTAGGCCTTCATCGTTGGTCTGTTTATTTGCAATTAGGAACTTGCGCTATAGCATTTGACGATTGTTGTTAGACCCAGTTTGGGCTAGTAGGGATCGCCTTTGTCCGCAGAGGGGATTTACCTCTTCAACAAGAGGCATGTAGCCATCACATCTCTTTTGAGAGATAAGGTACCATCGCTCGAGCTAGGCTTATTTCCATTCTGTTTGTAAGAATATTTCAGTATTTGATTTTAATAAAATGAAGTGTTATTTCTGATGCATTTCTATATTTATGGTTATATCTGTAATTTGTTGCATTCCTGTTTAAGTTCAGATCAGTGGTATCATAGAGGTATGCACTTTCTTTGTTTTTTTTGCATGTCACTAATGAGGTCGGGATATAAGGAGTTAGGGCTCTAACTAGTCAATCCTTTGCAAGACCAACCTCGCAAATCCTGACGACTTCCCATGGCGGAAGAGAAGAAAGATGAGGGGCCAATATATAATTTCAAAATCTTGCTCAAAGAAGCCCCTGAGCAACATAGGAATGCGATGATGGACAACTTTGCCCAGATCCTTCGGCGAATACCCAAGGGTGACACATCTCCTTCCAACAACTACTCTGGAAGCACCACACCCTTTAAGGTACAAGTTAACTTTGACATCCCCATATTTGAGAGTTAGATAGATGTAGACGCCATAGATAAATGGTTAAATCTGCTATAAGTATATTTTTATGTTCATGAATTTTCCAGCTGGGAAAATATTACTTTTTCACTTCTCAAAGCCACCCCCCACGTTAAAGACTTGTGGGAAACCTACTGTGGAAAGAAGGATGAAAGTACACCCTCACTATTTTAGGTTGCACCCACATGGAATTTTATTTTAGGATGCCATCAATGAGTATTACTACCCTTTCGGGAGCTATGAGGATAAATACATAAAGTGTACCATGCTGCAGAATGGAAGGGACCAAGATGTGCCAGTGTTTACCAATGTTTTTCATACGCTTCGCATGAAGTTGAGTATCAAGGATTCTGAAAAACATTTGGTACTCAAGTATGGTTGCTACCTACATAAGTACATCTATGATGAGATGGAGTTCCTGGACATCTCCTCGCTCGACACGACATACCGATACATTGTTGACATCGAGCAAAATTTTAACAAAAGAAGCGAGACTTTGGATCTGTGAATCTGAAGCAAGGGAAAGGTGCCCCCAAACTGAAGAACAAAGGACAAATCCAATCATGGTTATCCAAGACAACCCGTCGATGCCGCAAGAAAAGAACAACACCACGAAGTCAAAGAAGGACACAGGAAAGTGGTGCGAGTTCCATAAGAGCCCCACTCACAACATAAGTGAGTGTCGGGCCAAGCAGTCACTAGTGGCTGAGTTGAAGGCTTTAGAATCAGATGCATGTTTCAATTGTGAGTCAAAACCCAACAAGGGTAATGAAAAAGGGAAGCAGATTATTGATGCGGATCCCAATGCCACTATTGATGCCACCAAGATCCAGAAGAATGAGACAGAAGATCCAGAGGAGGGGGAGCATCTCTTCCACTCATATATGTGGGTGAATGGTTTGCCGCTGCAACGATAGTGGGAGCCAAAAGAACCTGATTTCAACAGAGGTTGTGAAGCAGTTGATCCTACTGACCACACCACACCCGCAACCATACAACATCAGGTGGCTTCACCAAGGATGAGATCTTTGAGTTAGTTGGCATTGCAAGCTTCCCTACAACATCAAGTCCTTCACAGATGAGGTATTATGTGATCTAGCTCCTCTTGAAATTTGTGATGTATTATTAGGACAACTATACTCGTGGAAGCGACATGTTGTATATGAGTCGAGACCTCGCTATGTTTTATTTCTGTGGGTAATATGTTATATAGGATACCAGAGGTAGCTCCCCCTATCGCCATCTCTTTGATCTTTGCTAAGAAATTCAGTAAGATCATCTCTCGGACTAGGAAATTTGTTTTATTTCTAATTCACTCTCAAAGTAAGGGGAAGATCCTAGCCACATCCATGGTCCTCAGGAAGGGTTCCTCCACGTAACAGAAGAAGGTGGATGCAGTTGTGGAAGAACACATGGACATCTTCTCCTCAGCCAAAAGGGTACCCTTGCACTGTCATGTCAAGCATTCGATCGATTTGAATCTCGAAGAACCTCTACCCAACAGGCTGATATATCACCGCTCCATTTTAGAAAATGAAGAGATCAAGCAGAAAATCCAAGTTTTTCTGCAAAATGACACATCCACTAGCATGTTCATGACATCTTAGAGAAGTCAAATTAAAAGTACAAGCAGTGACATGATCAACATCGGGTGCCACACGAGTTTCAAGTGTGTGACAAAGTTTGTTTGCATTTTCATAAAGAACACCTTACTAGAGCCTATTGGACGCTTAGACCACTTTGATATGTTCCTTACACCATTACCAAGGTTGTGGGAGACAATGATTTAGAGTGAAACATTCCCTCATTCCTTGGTTTGAACCCAATGTTCACTGGGGATCGCCTTCGACCATGCTTACCACCATTATTGGACACATCAGACATTGTGCAACAACTCACACCAACAAAAGTTTCCCCACCTCATGGAGGCACTCAACACAAATGGGACCATTGCTTCCTAAGTGGGGAGGATTGATCCAGGTGGATGTGGGTGGCCACTTGCCTATTCCACTTGGACCCCCACCACTATCTCTTTCAGTATTTCAATTTCCTTAATTGTAGCACAATTTATTATTTTTGGCAGTTTTTCGGATCTTGAACTTCCGGAGCCATTTTCAGGCCATAAACGACTTTTTTTTGGGGAAAACCGGGGCCAACAAATGTTGTCAATTGATGTTGGCCACTTAGAAGTTGTAGTCTTCGAAAATATCTTTTTAATGGGGTATTGTGCGCGTCAAACGAAGGTTGTATTCCAAAGTTATGACCTTGAGAAGTTGATGTACCAATTTACCCAAACGAGGCCCATAGTTTTGGCGCTTCATCTCCTAGGGTTAGGTTTTTGGATGTTTAGGGTTTTCCATAGTTTCTTAATAATAAATATGCCTCTGAGCCTCATTGTAACATAGTTCAGAGGCATGTAGCTGTCACATCTCTTCTTAGAGATAAACTACCATCGCCTAAGCTAGGCTTATTTCCATTTATTTTGTAAGCATATTTTAGCATTTGATATTAATGAAATGAAGTGTTATTTCTACTGCATCTATGTATTTATGGTTATACTTGTACTTTGCTGGATTCTTCTTTAAGTTCGAATCAAGTTGTCATCTAAGAAAGTATGGTGGTAAGAATTTTTGCAGAGTTTGACATGACCATTGAGTATTGCTTAGATAAGATTAATGCGATAAGACAAACACTATAATAGGTCTGTCCACTCCAACCTTTGCTAGTATTATAGAGAGCATGGGAAAGTGTCTCAATGGACTTCATCATTCATCTTCTTGCTTTGTAAGGTTATATAATTTTCATGGTTTTTGACCAATTTTTCAAAGTACGCACTCTTCATTCCAATGAATGTGCCTTGTATAGTAGAGGAGGTTGTGAATATGTTCTTTATGATTGTTGTGAAGTACTAGAGTCAATCAATGAACATTGTGTCAAATACATATGATTCACAAGGCAATTTTTGATAGAGTTGTTCAAATTTGTTGGAAACAAGTTGCCAATGAGTTCAAGTTTGTATCCATAGATTGATGGGTATATAGAATGTATCAATGATCTTTTGGAGGATTATCTAGGGTATTTTCTTCATGCATACCAAGAATATCGTGTAGAGTTGTTGGATGCAACCTAGTGTAGTTACAACATGTAGAAGAGTTACACAATAGGGTACAATCTATTTGAGTTGGTCAGTGACATCCAAACAAATCGTTTTTCATTCAACATTGAAATTGACCCTAATACATGCACAACCTAGTTGAGATCATTTTTCCATTCAACATTATAATTAATCTCAACCTAAAAATAACTTTAGTTAATGAAGAACAAAAAAAAATTGAAAAATAAAATGGAGTTTGTATCTAAGCTCATTCCAAACTTTATCCATTATGATAACATCCCAAATAATCATATTTATTCTTTTATATTTTCTTTCACTTACCACCAATAACTTGTAAAAGTGTGAAATTGGGTCCATATGCAAGATGTAAAACAAGGTGAAGGTGCAAACTAAAGCTATATTCAACCGATAAAAATAAAACAAATATTAAATAATATATTGTTAACAGATATTAAACAATATATAGCAAGTCAATTATTGATTTATTTCTATGTTAGATAAGTATAAAACGATATTTAATCTGCAACAATAAAAAGTAACAAACCAATCATTAATTTGCATCGTTTTATTGAATAATCCAAAATCCAAGTAAGAACACGTGAGTTGAAATGCTGAAATGCTCGCATGACCAATCGAGATTCCACCACTCACAAAAGTCGCATCTCAAGATAATCAGCTTTTGGTGGAGTGACATGAAGACTTCCATGCAAGGCGGCCTTCTCGATATAAATTATTGAAGGCCGTTGGTGAGGTTAGGGAGACTATACTATAGTATCACCCACGTTGGTTGTTTTGAGGTAGCAAATCTAAATTTGTTAAAAGTGCAATGGCATGCAATATCCATTATTAATAGATATTAAATTAGCAATTGTATTTTATCATTTATAGCATTACGTATTAGGTTAATTGGTAGAGTGGTAATAATGTTTGTCAATGGTCCATTACATTGGAACACAATAATAATAATATAAAAGTTTTGGAACTTTGAAATCATTTTTATATATAGCAAACATTTCACAATAAAAAAGATGTGATCAATAAATTATTATACAAAACAAACAAGCAAGTATAATTTTAAATATTTACCAAAAGTTTATTAGTTAGAAACGAATGTCCTTTTTGTAATATTAGTAACAAAGAAATTTCAAGCTATGCTTAAGATCACATATAACTATATAAAATAAAAAATAAGAATATAAATGAAGAATTTAAGCATTTAATTATATAAAATAAAAATCCGCATCAAGCAAGGACTTGATGAACTTATCTGGTGCAAGGCGGTCAATGGTATATATGCACCTAAGTTTGGATACAAAGCTCTCATCTCACACAGAATACCTGATCCTTTGCCTACGTGGTGGAATATCATCTGGAAGCTCAATGCTCCACCTCGTTCCAGATTATTCTTCTGGTGCGCACTCAAAGGTATTGTCCCCACGGGTGAACACCTTACGCGCAGAGCCATATATGGCCCCTCTTGGTGCACTTTCTGCAAGGCGGCATCAGAAACCTCGGATCATATATTCCTCCACTGTCCGGTTGTTCACTCATTGTGGAACAACATTCGCACTCATCTGGGAAGTGTGGGGAACTGGATTGGAGCGGATCTCTCGGGTGCATGGACTGCCTGGACACACAGCCACCCAGACTCAAAACTCCTAAACCTTCCCATTGTGGCAACTTGGTACATTTGGCTAGCCAGGAATCGATTTATTTTCGAGGATCAGGCTGTAAATTTGACTCGGACAGAAGCCACCATCATCGCAGTGTACCAGGATATACTTGATCCCCCCCCTCCTCGAGCCAGGACGATTCAGGCTCCGCCCCCGATTGATAAATCGACCCCGTGGGCCTTCTTCGATGGGGCAGCAAATCAGGCAGGCTGCGGAGGAGGATTTATATTACACATAAATGAGCAACACAGATTCCTTGTAAAAATGGGACTCGGCACAGGATCAAATAATTTTGCTGAACTCTCTGCCATTCGAAACTTACTTCATTTTGCATTAACTCATCAGCATACAAATCTTAATATTTTTGGGGATTCAATGATGGTTGTAAATTGGATCAATAATGCCTCTATATGTCATATACACACGCTCAACAATTTATTACATGATGCTCTCACACTCAAAGCAGCATTTAATCAATTCTCTTGTTTACATATCTACAGAGAGCATAACAGCGAGGCTGACAAATTATCCAAAGAGGCCTCGTTACTTCCCAGAGGCGAATGGCTAATTGTGGAGCAGCAAGGGAATGAAGAACACAGGTTTTACCACAGACCATATATGGATCAGCAAGAACAACGGGACAATAGTCCCGACAGACATCTGTAAGTGAAACTTTTTGTCCCAATGGGATACTGTACTTAATTAGGAAAATAGAATATATGAATGGATCCTGCGCGATCTCGAACAGGCTAAAGTAGCCAGACACATATATGTGTATTTTTTGCTCTCTTTTTGAAAATGCTCTGATACTGCACCATGCGAGGTGGTTTTATATGCACATACAACAATGCCAATGGCATCTACTATATGTAATTTTCTAAATTTAATGAAAATTATGATTTT
>APFE030789531.1:78349-116163 GCA_000404065.3 Pinus taeda
TTTTGACATATATATCCAATCAAATATATTGAGAATATGAAAACATTGAAAAAGTAGAAACAAAAACAAAACAAAAAAACACAAAAAAATAAAAAGTAAATATTATTTGATTTCAATAGATTAATTTAAACATTATTTTTAAAAAAACTAGCCATTTAATATAGTCGTTACTTATTAATATTTTTAATAAATTAATAAATTAATATCATAATTTAAATATTATTTTAAAAAAACTAGTCATTTAATATAGTCTATGTGAAGACCACCCAGGTTGTTTATGACACATTTTTTGGAGAGACGGTCCGCTTCCATGTTGAAATCCCTGCTAATGTGCTGAATGGAGGAGTGTTGAAGTGGGCTCTAGAGTGTCTAGATCTGATTTGATCAGCCTTGAATGGAGGCTTTGTAGATGGTAGCCTTGTTACCAACATAATCTATGATGACCTTTGAATCACCATAGATGTGAACAAATTGAATATCCAGAAAATGTACAAACCTGAGAAGTCCCCATAAAGCCATAGCTTCATCCTTTGTATTGGCACCTCTACCCGCTCCCCAGTGAACATAATATGTCAGTTATGGTTCAATGAGGAGAATGAATCCCCATCCACATATGCGGCGTTGTGATGCGCCATCGAAGAATCCAGCAGGGTATTTGATCTCAGGGCCAGTGTTGGATTTTGTGGGCTTTCTTGTGATCCTCACTTGTATTTCAAATGAGAATTTGTTTCTAATTCTTTCCAGCACCCAAGATCCATGTTCTCGGTGGTCGTTGAAGATAATATCATTCCTCCATCTCCATATATCCCAAATGAAAATAGGAGGAATATAATGCCATGTACTGTGTTGTTTACTCCACCATTCCAGACAATCATTAATGCATGTGAATTGTGGGAGTTTTAATCCATATGTTGCATCTAGATCTTGCCAGAATATAGAAACTTCAAGGCATTTGATGAACATGTGCCCATTATCCTCTTTCACATTCCTGCAAAGAACATAATACCGGGGTCCAGTCCAGTTCCTTTTCTGTAGATTTTCCCATGTCAAATTTTTGTTTCTCCAGACCAACCAGAGAAATATAGTGTTTTTTGTAGGAATGTGAGTGTTCCGGAATTTTGTAAATCATCCAACCTCAGGTTGATTGTCCTTCAGACAACATAGTTTTAGATATGCATTTACCACCATGATGTTATTTGCCTTCATCTTGCCTAGCCATGCTATTGAGTCATATTCCGAGTCCCTGCAGATACCAGTTAGCTGCAGCTGCGTGCGGATCTTCTCCCACATAACAACATTCTGTCCATCCAAATTCAGCTCCAAAGAACACTTCCATACAGGACAACTATTATGCCAAGTCATAATGACTTGTTGCTAGAATAAAATTCCCAGGTCATTTAGTCCCTGGATGAGAGTATCTGGCATAGTGTCGATGTCCTCTAGTCCCTAGACACTGTCTCGACCAATAGCTATGTAGTGTCTCGTGCCCAATGTCCATGTAAGTAGTGAAATAAATAAATGACAAATCTTAAAAAAACTACGCTAGACCGCAGAGCCTGTGTTACGGCCAATGCAACCCTTCTGCATCCATACTTTAAAATCAACACCTTTCAGATATTTGTGATTTATAATTTGACTCCACGTGCGAGCACCAAAGATCCCGTGCTATATAGATTTGAGCAGAAGAGCATAACCAAATCACTACAAATTCAAGATGCCCTAACCTCCCATTTGCTTCGACATAGTGATAAGTTCCTGCTTCGTGAGGTGAGTGGTTTTGCCGCATGCTGGACCAGATGAAATGAGTGATGATTCAATTTAATTTCCTGATAATGGATATGAGCAGGTGGAATAAGTGTGCCCAATAAACACCCATTTGAGTTATCACAACTTGCATATGAGTGAAGTCCCCTCCCATAGAGAGACATTTGAACTCGTAGCCCGATATTTTCCAAAAGAATCTATCAACTAGCGATTGCCAGTCCAATGTTCTATAATTACAAGGCTTAATAAGTTAATATGGAAACCAAGGTATTTCAACCCACCAAACATGGGCTCAGAAGAAATACCAAATAGATTAGCAATATAATCAGTAATATATGAATCACCTTGATCATGTACAATTGTTGATTTACATTGGTTCATAATTAAGCCAGTAGCATTATCAAATTTAGTGAAAGTGTGAAAAAGGTGAAGCCAAGAAAACCTGTTGAGGATCCCCATGATGAGCAAGTCGTCAACAAAGAAGCTGTGAGAAATATGAATATTTCTGCCGATGTGGAGAGGTTTGAAATGTCCTTCAGCAACAACATTTGTTATGTGAAGACTCAAACCATCTAAAGCTAGAATAAAAAGGAGGGGTGATAGAGAACAACCCTGTCGAAGACCCCAACTGGCCTTAAAATATGTCATCAGGTATCCATTAATGATCACCACGAATTGAACATTTGTTATGCATGCCATGATCCACTCAGCAGTCGAGGACTGAATACCAACCTTGTGGAGGACCAATCTCAAATAGCCCCAGTCCATACAGTCAAATGCTTTTTTAAGGTTCATCTTCATAATTGCAACACTTAATTTCTTAGTATGGATGGAATGTAGGCATTCCTGTGCGATAGCAATGGCGTCATGTATCTGACAATTTTTAAGAAAACCAAATTACTTAGGGGTGATGAATGAGGAGAGAGTGGGTCTCAAACTATTAGTAATAGTCTTGGAGATAATTTTATAAACAAGATTATAGAGGGAAATGGGGCAGAAATCTGGGAAGGAGTGAGTAAGAGGCTTCTTCGGAATCAGTGCAATATAGGTGGAGTTAAGGAGGGGATGTACAAATCCCAGAACCCAGGATTCCTAAACCAATTTTACCATATCATCTTGAAAGAAGTAAAAAAAATGAGTGAACAAATCAACTGTCCAATCGTCGGGGCCGGGGCTTTTGTCACCATGGAAGGATTCCAGAACCTCATGTATTTCTGCCACAGAGATCGGTTTGTATAGGGCATGATTCACATCATCATTGAACATGTTGGGTATTTTTGTATCGCCCAAAGTTGATCCTCTAGGTAGTCCATAGTTTTTTAGTCATAGGCTTGTTGAAAGAATGTGGAGGCGGCCCGACTGATATCCTATTGTGTTTGGCATTTGTTACCTCCTGAGTCATATATCTCCCATATGGAATTGGTATGATGCCTAAAGTACAGATATCTGTGGAAGAACTTAGTGTTTCGGTCCCCATCCCTGATCCAGATAGCTCTACTCCTAAGTCTCCATGTGGTCTCCTTAATGAGTAGCAGATCCAACCTTCTACTTTCTAATGCCTATATGTGACATCGAATGTCATTCGGGAGTGTATGACCAGATAGTAGTGGGCCAAACTCCAGAAGTTCCTTATTTATTGCTGCAAGTACTCTATTCAAAATTCGCTTCTTGTTGTGCTCCCACTTCTTTTTCTCCTATCACAAGATTCCCAATTTATCAATAAAGGATTGCATATGGGAGGGATGTCGATTTTCCTCTCTACACCAAAGTTCCTTAACAAGATCAGAATAAGTGGGATCTTCCAACCAAATCCGATTAAACTTGAAGGGAGCGATGGGGTGATGGTTAGATATGTGGCAGTTGATAATATCAAATGATACCATCCCAAGTCGCTCAATGATCTGATCATGAAGAAGGAAATGGTCTAGTCGTTTAGCAATGTATCTCTCACCTGAGTGTCCATTATCTCAAGTGGGCATCATAGTGGAGGGGCAGATATCCACCAAGTTATGGTCCATGATTATAATTTTAAGTCTGTATGCCATGGCATCGAATCTACTGTAGCGGCCCCAGATCCCATGAGCACCAACAGGCAGTTTAGATCACCCGCCAAAACAAGAGAAGATAGGTCAAGTAACTCTGACTCAACCAGATGCTGCCAGAAAATCTCTCGATCACAGTATGGGGCATATACATTTAGTATATGTATGTGACCCAAGAGACCACAGATGTGTCCCGCAAGTAGAATCCCAACAAAATAGGAAAAATCCTAGACCCAGACCCATATGGGGTCCCAGATAACTATTAGACCACTCGAGAGTCTGTGAGCATCATTGGCCACCATGTGCCAATCTGGTAGCAGTTTCTGAACATAACCAATCACCTGGGAAGCAGTGTGCATTGTTTCTTGTATAAGAGTAATGTAGGGGTGAATAAAAGAAAAGAGATCCTTTAGGGCCAGAAATTTAGGTGTGGCCCCAAGTCCCCTCATATTTAGTGAAAGAATAAATGTCATGGTTGACCTTGAGCGGGTTTCCGTGCTCCAAGGGCCCAAGTAGGGATAGAGTTGACAATAGGGACATCAATAAGGGCATGAGAATCCGCGGGATAAAAAGAAAGTGGGGGACGTGGACGTTCACGGAAGTGTCTACTGTCCCATGGTTTTTATTTTTGGAAAATTATGTTACCAGTAGATGTAGGGCTAATGTGAGGGGATGAAGGACCAGACGGTTTGTGGATGGCAAGTGACCAGAGGTCCAGGGTTTTCTTCTATAGAAGGAAATCGAGATCACTATCCACGAAATTCGTGGGGGAATTTAGAGGTGAATGTGGCGATACGTGAGATGGGTCAGGAGAGGGGTCAGATAATAGGGAGGAGGGTATGATGCGAGTTGGAGACTTCACCTGGATGTACATAATGTGAGGGGAGGATAGGGGGTCACGGAGCGTCAGATGTGGCAGAGCGTTGGGTGGCGGTGTTAGATAGTTATGTGAAGAGGGAGTTGGCCCGTGTAATGTGGCATCTATGGGAGGGGGGTCCGAACCTTCAGAGAGTGGGGAGGAAGGAATGTGAATAGGTATAGATTCTAACTGAATTACAGCTAAGTGATGGAGCGGTTTTCCAAGTGGAAAGGGTGGAGAAATCCCTGTATTAAGTGGAGAACCAGCGCCACGCGATGGAGTCTCAGAGCCCCCATGTGACGAAATATCTACAAATATATCTTTGGCCTATTGCCAGATACCCGTCCAAGGTCATCGAGTCACCATAGGCTTGGGCCCCCGAGGACAATGGGCCAGAAGGTGTCTTATACGATGGCAATGTAGACAGTGGAAGGGGATGCCCCAAAAGTCTAGTCTCTAAATCAACTTGGTGTCGCACCATCTGAGTGCAATATGGTCCGGAAAGCTCCCTCTATAATTTTTTTCTATAAGTATCCATGCCACCCTTTTATCAAGTTCCCCAAGGCACCGCGGATCCACGTATACAAACTTCCCAATTTCATTCCCAATATCAGTAAATACCCACTTCAACCAGAATTCAATGCGGAGACCAGAAAGTTTAACCCATATAAGATTATTTTGTGGAGTATCCTTCAGTGGATTAAAGTACCAGGAGTAGAGTGCAAGGAAGCTACACCCCTTAAGTTAGGGAATTGATTTAATCTTATTAAGGTCTTCTTGACAGATAAAATAGAAGTTGTACCATCCGTTGAGTAGGCGAACCACTGTAGGCATATAATTGAGCAGAAGGTGGCATTTAGAATGTAACCATAGGCGCATGTCTGAGTCCTCCATATCAGCAAAGTGCCACTTCCCAACCAAAGCACGCTTATGTAGGCTAATTACACGATCTGAGAGCACATCATGCCCAAATGCCATTATAGGAGCAGGTTCAGAAATTTTAATGCGCGGTTGGGGTGGCGAGTTCGACGTCCATGAACCAAGTGTGGGCGCCCATGCAGTGTTGATGGCACATGTGAGCCATCTGGTAGTGTGTGCGATGGTGTAGACGAGAGCCAACTGGCCAAGGGTGTGGCCCCCTTCCTGAATGTATTTTTGATCTCCATCATGGCACGGATGAGCGCCTCATGTGCTGAGCTGTCTGATGCCAGGTAGTCCATCACCTTGAGTTGTACAAGAATGATGTAATAACAACCGGGAGAGTGTAGAGGTGGATGATAATGAGAGGTTAGGTGGTAGGTGTGGGGTTAATGTGCCTCAGTCATAGAATGTCTAGCGATTCACTATGTCATATACACATTGAAGGAAGCATTGAAAAAGGTATCTACAATGGGTGAGGCCAGGTATGGACACCACCAGTATTGAATTCCTAATGAGGTAAGTACCTAGAGGTAGGAGAAGAATAAATATAGAAATGTGGTAGGACGGTGGATGAAGATCCCAGTCAGGGTGAGCAGATAACGTCTGTCAGATAAAGAATGTGGGAAAGTGACCCGAGTCGTATCACTGTAGAGGTGCTGACACGTCGCCCTCCAATTTGAAATCAATCCAGATTCAAGGGTGATGGGGTGCCAGAAAATAATGGGATGGAGGTCAGAGTTGAGAAAGAGTTGAATGAGGAGGTTGGATATAGGAAATTCAGGAGTTCAAAAGGATTCGGGACAATCATCGCCGTCACAGCAAAAAAAGCAAAAACACCCAGGGAATGTCCACCATTTATTGCAAAGACGAATGCCAAAGGAGTTGCATGGTCGGGAAACAGTGAAAGAATTAAGCCAACGGTGACAGAGGATGTTATAGTTGCAGATATGGAGGCAATGCACCCCTCCTAATAGGGACTATGGGGAGATATGGTGGATGATGTCACTCCATAGGGGCATATGGACGTCTTGGAGGTGATAGGAAGTGTAGGCATATTATACATATAAGGAGGTAAGTGGCAATGCAGAGAAGAATGACAAGATGAAGAATCTCAAAGTGTGAAATAGAGTGAGATGAGAGAAAAATATTGAACATCATCAAGAGCAAGTGTTATAACCATAAAATATAGTATACCAGATGTGAACCTGCAAACAAATCCCCTATATATAGCTTAGGATCCAATATACTTTGTTTCTCCCTCCCACAAGAATCCCTCCCCCTACTGTTAGCTTGTCGACCCACTCAGATTCAACTTCCTTGGTTGTAGTACATTTTCACCTCCAATTCATATAAACCCTCCAACGTTGGGAAAATTGACAAACTATAAACTAGTCGAACAAATTGGATGCAGAGCTCCAACAAATCGTGACTCTTCACTAAAACCTTTCCCTTCCTCACATTGTTGTTCCACGCGCTTCCTTCCTTCGCTACTATTGCTACGTTGTTTCCTTCATTACGGATAGTCTAGACTCTCACCTTCAGTCGTTGATACTACGTGTCTTACCTTAGCCCCATATCTATCTACCTCTACAATAACTAATGGTAATATTTTATTATGTTAAATGAAGTTCATTTTTTCTTCTCAAATTTAAAGAAGTTTTGCATTAGTAAGTTAATGAATAATAATTGGTAAGTGATTATGTATTCGTTACTTCTCTCTCTCTCTCTCTCTCTCTCTCTCTCTCTCTCTCTCTCTCTATATATATATATTATATATATATAGATATAGATACATACATATATATATATATATATATATATATATATATATATATATATATATATATATATTATATATATATATATATATATATATATATATATATATATATATATATATATATATATATATATGTATATACATACACACACACAAACACACACACACACACATATATATGGCGATTTTTAACCAAATGGGCGAATATTTTTTTTTTTTCAGAAAATGTGCAAAAAATAGTCAATTAGCAAAATTTTTCCCCTATAACCCATAGAAAATTATAATTAATTTTATCTACAAGGTGGGGGGAGGGGCTATTCGTACCCTCTGTAGTACAACTAGAATTATCCTTTTCATGGAGGTGGGGAAAGGATAGTAATAACTAGGAAGAGGGTTATGCCTCCCTTGAGGGGGTTCTCCAATGAATTTCACTTCATATTCATAACTTAATCATAGTGGAGGACACCAAGGTCATAATTTTCCATCTTCACTTTGGGTATTCCCGATCACACCTCAAACTTAAAATCCTTTTTGAAAGGATCAAAACCTATCTAAGTTCTGTGATTGATATTAAAGTTATGCATGTCTTTATACACAATAATTTAGAAGTGGATATATTAGCAAACATGGCGATTGTGTATGAAATAGGAACCCTCCATCTAAATGATTAGGTGGCAAGTAGTGGTAGAAATTCATGTTGTCGGGGGGGGAACTGAAGGTTCAGTACACACTCCCATGGTTATTTACCATCCTAGGATGCAAACTCAATTATGAAACTTGCTGGAAATGTTTGTCACTTAGCAATGGAATTTTTTGACTAATATGCTCTTGTGTAAAGGTAGTTATGGAGGGATAAGATGGATATTTCATTGCAGAGGAGTCGCACACTACCTGTAATGGGTTTGTCCCTCATGGGAGCTAGTGTTAAAGGTTGGCTTGAGGCTAAACAAGCACCTAAACATCTATGGATTGGCATACCAACTCTGGACTACAAGTTTCCTTCCCTATGTGAGGCGAATGATTTGTAGATTGTGATTTTATTTTTGTGCTAATCCATGGATAGTATTTGTGCTTTTTCTTTGGCATGTTGTACTCTTTCTACTCTCATTTCAATGGTTGGGCTCTCCTATAGGTATGGCCTATTGGTATTGTTTGGGATAAGTTTATATGCATGCAAATCTTTGTCTATCATGAGAATTTAGTGGTTCTCACCTCTTCTTGACATAGTTTTTGGGCTTAGGTGGCTTTTATGTGGTGGATATATGGGTGCATCTCCTTGTTGGTGCTTCAATGTAGTTGGTATTTATATACATTATGGAGAGAAAGAATAGTTTCCCCCTTCTATAAAATGAAATTAAGTACCTTTAAGAGGCCATGTTACAATTGCAATTATGATCCAATCAAATGGTGTTTGAAATAACTTCTACCATGGACATCCTCATTGAATAAAAAATTTAGTTCTAGAGAGATGAAGATGAGGTAAGAAACCTCTAAAGAAAAATTAAAGAATTACAAGAAGTCACGACTTAAGGTACCTAATCCTCTATCTCTACAATTAATTATGTTAGTACTTCTATTTTTTTCATCCTTTATTTGAATGTAACTACTCCAATTATAGAGACTATGGATCTCCAAGAAGAAGAACATCATCCTAGTCAGATTTAGGTCTGCATGGAAATCCAATTTTGTGTGATACAAGGACTGCGTTTGATACATGACTTTATCGTCTAGTGTATGCTACTAGGAATTATATTTTTCTTGACGATGAGCCTTGTTGTAGACTTTAAACATCAACACAAAAATCGCTAATGTGGTTCATATTCTAAATACTCATCATTCTCGAGATTCTCACCACAAAATCTTCAAACACTAAGGAATTATATTATAATGATTTTGTTGTTATAACTATACTATAGCATACTTGGAGATATGATTCCATTAATGCATTGTGCTTAGTTTAGAGTTAGTTTGGTATTTTTATTGAGATAATATCTCAACCCAAATTCATGTTTGGAATTAGTTGGATTTGAGACCAACTATATAAATTTTTTGTAATTGAGTGCAAATGTGTGCAATAAAAAGATATTATTCGTGTGTAATTTGTGTCCTATGTCCGCTCCTCAAAATTTTAAATTGGTATCAGAGCTCATCTTAGCCTAACTCCCTCATGAGAGGTCTTAGGAAGATGGAAAATACATTAGGATTATTTCTTTGTACATAAGTAGAATTATATTAGTGTGTGTCTATTGTTTAGTTGTACCTGTGTGTGGAATTATTGTGTCGAGCGTAAAAAAAAACCCCTGGAAGCAATGGGATAGAGACTGATGATGAAGATTCCTTGCTTTATGTATTTGACTATAAGCACTAAAGCTAAAAATTTCCAACAAATAGATCTTGTGGGTTGATGCCACATGGAGATATCTCGATAAACCTAGGTGTGGAGAACCCTATTGTGTGCGATTGGAGGCAACCATTTAGGAAAACATTGTGAAAAAATATTGGAGCACTATGGCTTCATTTGACATTAAAAATTGTTTATAGACTAAGGAGTATATCACATTGTGAATTCACAATGATTTAACTCTGTTGCATTTCCTAACCTATTCTCACATTCTTTTCAAGAACCTCATGCATAGATTCGGAATCTCATCACAACACACTGATCTATTAATTGAAATTATTAGATGTTATGACTTGTTCCATGACAACCACACAACTTTTATCTATCATCTGCAATTATTAGATGTTATGAATTTTTCCATTACAACCACATAATTATGAAAATCTTAGTTCCAATGCAATGCCGCAATTCCTTGAGGAGGGTCCTGAGTCAATTGCGGAAAAAACCTTTCAATGTTCATATGTGTTGTGTGGTGGGTTATAATAACTGAATACATGAGTGCTTGCTCAAATCAACCTGTGTAGGGGCAGTGGCTCTCAAAATTTTGAATGTTCATCAAGTCAGTGGCGTTGCTTGTAGTAGATTGATCAATTTTAATAGCTTCATGGAAGTATGGTTCATATAGGTTATCAAAGGTATTTGTTCACATCACTTGGAAATACTCAAAGACATTCTTCTTTGCTCAATATTTCCATATTGCACTCTCATCTATTCGCATCTATGAGGAATCTAGATTGTGTGCCAGAGGAGATCACCAACATAGATTTGTTTGACCATTATTGGTTAATGTATTTTAAAGTGTGTATTAGTGCTATATTTGGGTTTGTAAAATTTTATGTGATGAAGAACCAACAATAGAACATACTAGCATAATTCAAATTGGTGGTTCTTGTTGTATACAGTTCCATGAGAACATATTGTTGATTTTGTCATGTTTACAGTTAGTTATAAAGATGATAGGTTGTGTGAAGCTAGGAATGTCAGCTATAGGTTATTTTTGTGTTTTTAAGTTTGTTTAAGAGGTCAGTTTGTATGATTGACTTATGAATACATTCAGTATCTAGACAAGTATCCAAGAAAACCGGTAGATACAATGATCTATGTCATCCGAAAGATGGCAGCATGTTCATAGAATGGCTTAGTTACTTGACTGTTTTTTCTGACAAATACAATGAGCTATGTAATTTGGCAAAATGAAATATGTCAATATTGTTAATAATTACATGTGCATCAATGATGGTCATAAGAAATTATATTTTAAACGACGATCAAGTGGGAAGCTCAAAATTGTGGTGGTTGAAGAAAGAGCATTGTCTATGAGATTCTAGAGTGGGTATCATGAAGACCATTCATACAAAGATCAATATTATTATTGTAATTTATGATTTTGTTGTTTAACATGTAAGAATTAAGGGAGGGACTTGGAGATAATGCTTCCATCAATGCAATGTGATCAGTTTAGCACTGGCTTTTGATTTTTTTGAGAGAATACATCAACCCAAATCCATGTTTGGAAATAGTTGGATTTGAGACCAACTATATAAATGTGTTGTAATTGAGTGCAAATGTGTGCAATAAAAAGATATTATTTGTATTTAATTTGTGTATTATATCTTCTCCTCAAATTTCTAAATAGTATCATGTATTTCATACAAGATTTTTTATTTCAGTGATGTAATGCTTCATACTTACATTACATAGTTTTCTAAATATTTTTTCTAATTTATGTTTCATCTAAGATATACATAGTTTTTCTAAAACCACATATAATATAGACATAATAGACATTGAATTTTATTTTACATGGCCATTGAAATACTCTATTTATGGATCATATTGTTCACATTTTAATCTTTTGTTTGTTATTAGTATTTCTTTAAATACTCATTCCCTTGTGGGGGTGTCAAAATATTGGAATATTGGGATTGAGGTCAGGGTTCACAACCCCACGAATCCTCACGATATCACTTGAGGTATTTTGTGGAAGATGGGTTGCATGCACTCCCATACGAAGCCACAAGCCACTACAATGTGGCAATTAAGGGTGTTAATGCTTTCCATTTTGAACCTTGGTGATTTGTACCAAAGTTGTGGCTAATGGTATGTCCAATGATGACAGATCTATCAATGTAAAATGGGAGGAAGGGTGAAATGTAATTTGTATGCTTGTATGTCACTAATTGCAAAGAAATATGAGGGGGTGTCTCTTTGTTCGAGTCATGTGACAATAGGGGGAATTCTTACAGGAATCTTGCTTTGACACCCTAGTGAGCAAGATATCCAAAGTGAGGGCAAATTGAAAATAGGAATCGAGTTGCCTATTGTGAGACTGTACGAGGAGCAACATGACTATACTTTTAATTTCGTCTCTCTAAGTTAGACCACAAAGTTGTTATGGGCAATCTACACTAGGTATAAAATTTTAAGCCTAGTCTTACAATCTAGACTAGATAATTTTGTGTTTATTTCATCTATTTTTACTATGTATATTTGGGCGGACTAGACTTCTGCCAAGGTGCACTTTAGCTTGCCTTTTCTCTTTGCAATAGGGGAGGTTGGAATTTTTTTGTGTCTCGCGGGCGGTGAAACCCACCTATGGGCGCTTTAGTGTTGCAAGCGACTCGATCCCTAGTTGTGCATAGGTGTGGTGTTTACGGGAGAAGGTGAAGCTTGGATAGCTAGCTATTAGTTTGGCCCTAGAAGCTACTAGACTCTGTGCACACGAGGTAAATTTTCTTTCGACTCTCATTGGGAGGTCGGTGGGTGTGATTTTCACAAGGGTCGATTTAGGTAGTAGTGGTGTAGCTGTTATTTTCAAAGAATTTGTAGTTTCTATGGTGCTTTGTGGGGGAACCCTTGGCGGGAGGTGTTTGCATTGGGGGACGACGAAGACTAAGGCCCCAAGCAAGAATAAGGGGCATCCTCAGCTTTTCAGATAGGTTCATTCATGCAAGAGTTGTTTCCTTTCCTAGGAAAGAAGTTAAGTGGAGGGCAGGTGTGCATTCACAAAAGCTCTAGCTAAATATGCCTATCCATGGAGGTTGGGCATCGAGAGGAATGGAGGGGAGGGGGCATCGAGTGCGACAACAACAGATGGATCTGTTTTCCGCCCTCATAGTCTATTTCGAAAATTATGAGAGCCTCCCCGGTGGAGGAATGTGCTAATATTGTGACAGATGAACGTTTTGTTAGACTCACTTAGTTGGGCCCAACAACATGATCACAATGGAATCATGGGCTTCATTAGCCACATACAAAGAAATCTATGGGAGATTCATGATAGATTGGTCAGTCTCTGGAGAGAGTAGCGGTGCATCCAAGAGAAGATAGAACATATTGAGACCAGATTTGATCACATGGAGGGGCATGTTCACTCTGAATTCAAACCTCCTCCATCCTGTGGCTTGGGTCCAAACCATCCTGCTAAAGTGAATTTTGAAGATTTCTAACGATGGTTTTCTCGTGGTCTTATGGATTTTTTGGCATTTTTTCTTATCAATCTATGTAAATTTTTGTCATTTTGGAAATTTGTTATGTATGTGGGTATGCATCTATTGGCCAATAAATCTAGTAAGAGTGAGGCCAATAGGTTTTTGAAAAAAGTTATGGGGATATGTAATCTTTTGACTTAATTGAAAACCTTGGATGCACAAAAAAATATCTTTTTAAATACTCGTCAATATTAATTAACTCTGTATATTGAAATGTTTTGTTTATAATCCACATTGAATTATATTATTATTATTAAAAAAAATTAAACCATATATATAAATCTATTTACTTAAAAAGGAAGATAATGCAATTCATTTAATTTTTAAATGTTATATATATATTATATATATAATATATAAATATATATATATATATAATATATATATATTATATATATATATATTATTTTTCTTTCTTTCTTTAATTAATCCTTCTCTTTGAGTTTTTTTTTGTTTTTTTTTTTTATTATGGTAATACTTTTTTTTTTAATATACAAAGTTGACATTAAAATATAATATATTAGTTAACATGGATATTGAATTAGTTTATTTAAGTCCTATTAAAATATTTTTAAAGGTGTAAGAATTATCACTTTATCTCTCTTTAAAATTGATATAAAATTATTTTACATCCATATGGAAATATTTTACTATGGTTGAGAGTGAGAGTCAAATATTTTCACCTCCTTCATATTGGGTTGTAATCTCAACAACCAACTAAGCAAACTAACCAAACATGTATATTTATTTTGTTTTGATTTTAGTAAATATTATTTTTGTTTAAAAAACATTTTATTTGTATTTTAAAACAAGACATGCATTAACTCAAAGAAAGAATCACATATAACCTTGTAAGGGATTTAAGTAAAGAGAGAAGATATTGGAATTTGATTAAATATTAAGACAAAAAATGTTTTATGTTAATGTTATGTTTACTTATATTTTAAGCCGTATTAAATTTTATAATTTTTAAATATAATTTTTTTTAAATTTCTGAAGAATACAAATGTATTTCTTATTTCAATATATTTTCACCTTGACTCCATTAATCCCCACGTAAGAAACAAAATAATTGATAGACATATACATATGGCTTTGTTAACAAATTTGGATCAAATTACCAATGGAGGATATGACAACAGAAGTGAATAAGTGTTTCATGATATTTCTAAGTTATGAAGTTGTTGGACAATTGGCATTGTCAGGATGGCCAGTGACCTAGTGAAGATATATGCAAGTGTGTTGGCACTGATGTCAACATCTAGGTTCGGGAGATGTGTTGGGTAGTTGGCATTTCCTAATTGTTGGCAGGAGTGTTGGCGTTGATGTCAACTAGACTAGCTTGGATGCTTGTCACAATAGATCTTGACAGTGATGGCCTAGGAGGAATCCCATGGTTGTTCATGGCTCAGAAGGATGTCTATGATAGTTGTAAGCTTTAAGTAGAGAATCATCATAGCAACATGCTTAGTGGAAAATCTATAAAATGATGATTACAGTGATGGACCAGATGGAAGTCCATGGTAGCTGTAGGCTTCATGTAGAGGATCGTCATGGCAAGTGTGATTTCAGATGTCCAAGGAGTCAATAAGAAGATAAATTTTCAGTCATCTTCTAAGCAATAGAAGGACTCAAAACCTACATTAGACACTCTCTATTGAAAATGATCTGAACAAGCTTTCCAATGATATGTGAAAGTCCAAAAGTGGACTCCTGGATCAAAAGACATGGTCTGTTTAACTTTAGGGATTTGAAGCCTTAAGAAGGAAGGAATATCGGCATATAGGAGATCGGAATGTCGTAGGTCAAGCATATCGGCATATCAAAGGTTAGCACATCAATATATTGGAGAACAAGATGTCGGAAGTCAACATATCAACACCTCGACATATTGGAGAACAAGATGTCAGAGGTCAGCATATCCGCGCATCAAGATTATCCAAGGTCAGCGTATCAGTGCTTAGGCATATCGGAAGTCTGTGACATCGTGATATCGGAATATCGAAGGTTGGGTACCTCAGAGCAAGATGTATGGAAGGTTGTAGGATATCAAAACCCCAAAGATTGACATATTGGTGCATCAACATAATGGGATATGGAAATATTGGGATATTGGAGTATCGAAACTTCTTAACTGAGGTACTTTAAGAAGCTCCGATGTCTAGTAGTTTTGATAAGCTTTAAAAAGTGTCGAGGAATGTTGAAGAAGATTATAAAATAATTTCCTTGCAAAACCAAAGGTTGATGGGCCCTCTTCTCTCTCCTCTAGCGGGGCATAAGGTAGCGTATGATTGGCTTTGATAAGCTACAGTGGTCTTTGACATCAGCATGACGTGGTAGTACAATAGGACACATGGTAGGCATATTCAAACTTATGAGGTAGTCTAATGGGACAGAACTGGGTGACACGTGTCACCACTAAGGAGTCAACACGTGGAGTGATGACGACATATCAGCGATCGGCATATCAGAGGTTGAAGACGTTAGAACCCTAGAATAGTTGGAGTTTGTAAAAGTTCCAATAAACAAGGCTCTTGATATTAGGCTCGCACATGATCATGAGATTTCAAAGAACCAAGGGCTCAGAGTAGTTAACAAAGGAAGAATGGACCCCAACAAGAACAAAATGCCCTAGCACCTTAAGGCTAAGTGACAGGTCATAACTCTCAATTCTATATGAGAAATGCGGTGAGGGCTAAGAAGAAGGATCCAAGAAGAAATCAAAACTTCGCAGAAGTTATGATACAAAGGGGGCTTCGATATGGAATTAAGATGATGGTCACTGGCCCGACCATATGAGAAAGAAAATTCCAAATGAGATGCACCAAGGGATTGAGTATGAGAACATTACACCATTGTGAGGAAACGATGTGGAATTTCTCTGATAAGATAGTACAGAGAGTTAAAGGCATATGGGTTGGCAGCTGTGAGATTGAATCCAGGAGTGGAGGAGTTGGTCTTAGAATTAATGGCGACTGTCAAAGATCATTAGGTCAAGGCACCAAGGACCATGATCTTTAGGAAAGAGTGTTGGGTCTGCCTTGAGGTGAGACAAGTCATCTCTATGCTTCGATGCACATCTCAGTGAGTTAGGTAGATTGAAGAACAAATGTAGATTGACAGAGTTGGTTCATGGAGTCAGATGGATCTGCAGAAAACTCTTAAACAAGGCAACGAGGACAATGGTCCACAAAGAAGCCATCCCGAAGAACGACAAAGTTGTGCAAAACCATGATTAAGCATGGAGAGCCTCAATGATAGGAGAGTTATTCACAAAGAGGATTGTGCCTGGTTGGAGTTTGCAAGTGGACTAAGAATTAATTCTCAGTATAGAGAAAACAGTCAAGTGGCCATTCTCATGTTTAATGCATTGGTAGATACCAGGAAAGACACAATAGCAGAATGGAAAAGCCATGTTGAAGTACACTTGGGCAGTGTGAATATAGGACAGGTGTGGTAGCATCGATTAGTGGGAAGTAAAGGGACAAAACCTCGAAGCTCATATGATCATAGGGGGGGAAGTAGCATTGTTGCTAGAGAGCTAAGTGGAAAATCCTTATGTGTGTGTGTTGTTGTGTAAGGCTAACAGAGCCAATTTCACAAAGAAAGGTCGAGAGTGCCTATACAGAGGTAAGAGACCCCGAGAGAAGTTTTGTTGTTGTGAGTAAGGCTGAAGGTTCCTATGCAGAGAAAGAAGGCTGAGAGCTAACTGTATGTTGCTGAAGAGAAGAGAGAAGAGAGAAGAGAGGATTGCATGGCCTAGTTGAGTTGGTTAGTGTTGTGAGTGAAACAACATGTTGTTGCAAATCATGGAGAGGGCCAAGAAAATTAGAGTGCTTTGAGGAGATTTGATGATTGACTGTTGTTGAGAAGATCAGTGTGCTACTACAAAGTGATCAGGGGAAGTAGAGGTGTAGAGAGTGTTGCAAGGGCTGAAGGTTGTGAAGATAATGGAGATGACATTAGGCAGAGTGGCTTCCAAATTACAGAGAACATTCAGTTCCTATTTGAGTGTAGGTTGGAGCCTATATACAGGAAGTTGGTGCTTTCATCTATAGTAGGTGCTTAGAAGGCTTAGGGATTGGTGCCTCCTGCAAGTTGGTGTTTTCATAAGTCCAAGGAGTTACAAGTTGGTGCTTCACAAGGTGCTTCTAACAAGCTAGATAGGGATCTACAAAAAGAGGGAGTTAGTGCTTCCTGCTAGTGGGTGCTAGAACACAATCAAAGGGAGTTGGCACTTCCTGCTAGTGGTGGCTCACAAAAACAGAATGATGTAATAGAGTAGGTGCTCTTATTTTATATCAATAAAAACAACAAGTTTTGATGGTTTTTTCTCGAAAGGGTTTCCTTGTAAATATTTGTGTCTCATGTGTATGATGCTCATGGTGTGTGATTGTATGTTGATTTGATATTTCTTCCATATTACATGTTGTTGTTGATTATATGGATGGTTTCCAAGTTTGAACAAGAAAATAAAATTGGCATAAATTTTTTAAAATTAGCTTGAACACTAATTCACCCCACCTCTTAGTATTATCATTGTTTCCAACAATTGGTATTAGAGCTAGGTTTCTTTAGGAATAGCTTAATCATTAGAAGTTAGATCAAAGGGAAGCAATGGCTAATAGCATATGGAGTTCCATTTTTAAATGGATCAGACTATGAGCTATGGAAGGTTAGAATGGTATCCTATTTAATGGCCTTGGATGTTGATATGTGGCTCTCCGTATTGAACAAAGAAAAGAGTGACTAGAATGAGAAAGCCAAGGAGGTAATCATGAAAGGGTTGTCTAAGCCAGATGCTAATAAAGTAAGGAATTGTCAGAAAACAAGGGAAATGTTGGACATAATGCAATGTTTGTATGGTGCAAATATCCATGCGGCTCAAGAAGAGGATGAAGAGGCCTGCTACTCTAGCAATGAACTAGAACATGGAGAAGTTGCTACTCATCGCACTCTTATTGATGACGAATAAGTCTCAGAAGAGAGACCATGTTTCTTATAAGGTATGCTATTTCTTTGTGATAAATGTAAAGAAACAGGTCATTCATACTCTAGATGTTCATGTGAATCACTTGAAGACAGAGAGAGCCATCCATCTAGTAGTTTTAATGAAGATAGACCCATTTTAGTAGCAATAGAAAATAAGGGATCCTATGAAGGAGAAGAGAGTATATCCCGTAGAGAGAATAGGGTTATCACTGAAAGTGATGATGAAGAAGGGATAACCCTTAGACCCGTGGAAGAATCCATGGACACAAAGATGGGCTTAGATATTTGTGGTAACTCAGCTAGCACCTCTAATAGTGAAGAAAATAATCTAAATGGAAGGATCTATTTTAGAAAGAAGTTGATATCTACTCTAAAGTAGATTAAGGACCTATCAGAGGCAAATCTCAAGCAAGAGAGGAAACTAAAAATTATGAGCTTGAGAATGAAAGGTTGAGTAAAATATTAGTTGAACTAAATTCCCAACAAGAAGATGCTAGCAGACTGAATGGAAAATTAACCAATTAGTTGGGTGAGAAGGAAGCTTACTACGAGAGACTACAAAATGAGGTAGTCTCATTGAGACATGACTTAGAAAAGTAAAAAATAGAGTTGTCTCAATATCAGAAGCTTGAGGAGAGCAAGGTTGGTTTGGGTTTCAAGAAAAAACCAAGTTCCAAGATTGTGAAGGTTGAAGGGTCAACTTCCCATGTAAAGGGAGTTCAAGCTTCCAACAACGACAAACAAAGAAAGGTTGTTGGACAACAACAGTAGTATGGAAAGTGACAACAATGAAAGAAGGAAAAAAAACAACAAAAGACTAAGAAGTAGCAACCAGTAGTGCAGTAGAAGAGGTCTAGGCAGCTACAAGAAAGAGTGCATGACAACAATGTAAGTTATCATGGAAGGCACGTGAAGACCCAACAGAGGACCCTTCCTTCTCAATGATAGAGCCTTCAAAGAAAAGGTAACCTTTGTAAACATAAGCCTTTTTATGGGTATTGTTTTTCTTGCAATAAGATTTGGACATAAATCCATAGACTGTAGATGGCATGAAAGGAAACAAAATGCATTGTTTAGCAGCAACCCAAGAATGAACAAAAATGCTAAGAGAAGGCATGTTGGTCATGATAGGAGTTTTGACAGAAGCATTGTCAGAAAGAGTAACTCCTCTGGCCCGATCTTAAGCCATGTTGAATCCTACAACTATGGAAATCTCAAGCACAAGAGAGTTGGCTGTGGAAATGAGAAGAAATGGCATGCTCCTTAGCGTATGCATGCGAATGTAGAAGCTCAAGATTTCAAGACAAGAACAAACAATGGAGTTGAGAAATATAGAATTGTCTTTAGTTCTTTGTGTCAAAAGAGCAAGGTGAAAAGAGGAGCAATAAATCAGAAGAATGATCCTCTTACCCATGTGATGGATCCCTTCATAAGGTAGAAAGGCATCAAGAGGATTTGGGTGAAGAAAGAGGGGGTGAAAGAGAAGTTTCCTCTACCCATGTGCAGCCAAGAGAAATCCCAAATATGGGAAAAGAAGAAGATGGAGAGTTAAGACTTTGTCATGACTCGGCCATTGAAGGTGTCGAAGAAGAAGGAGGATGATCTCCTCAAGGCGAGTAGAACCTATGTTTCTCTTCAGTGAAGGAAGAGAATGGCCTCAAGGGATGCCAAATAAATCATATGCAGGGAGCTAAAAGGAACATCTTCCTGTCGAATCGGCTCCTATTTCAATCCGTGTTGGACCGATAAATATCCAATAATTAAGTCCCCCGTCAACCGGTGGAATACATCGCATTCAACCTGGAGCATAAGCCAATCTAGTACATCGATAACATGTTCTTATGCTCATTCCAATCTTGTTTCAACTTTGCTAACTTCCTCTTTCCAAACCGTAATCTAATTGATGAAGGTATGGTTGTGTTTATTGTTGATTAGAAGAATAAATTGGTTTATTTTGAATGTATCAACATTGAAAAGGAGGAGTGCAGCTAGCATGAAAAGCACACAACAATATCTTATGTTGTGGGAAGAATAAGATGGGATGCAATGGAAGTGTGGAATGACAGGAAGCTCATAGTCAAATCAAGGCCACAAGATCAGTCTCCATGCAGAGGCAAGAAAAATTTTGTAGGAGATCAAAGAGCACTGGCTCAGGGGGAGTTGCTTTGATAAGCAGTAGCAGGAATAATTTGACAGCCTCAAAAAGAAAGATTACTGAGAAAATGAAAGGTTTGCATCTTGGGTGAAATACCCTTATTTCATTTAATAATTTGAGAGTTTGATGATGCATAGCAGTCTTGTGCTCATGAAACACAATTGGTGCAAGCTTTTCATGTCTCTTAACCCTCAATTGGTATCACTATGCCAATTGATAGTTTGGGCTAATGTGGAGTAAATTTGTGTGCAAATGGACATTTCTTTCTGAAAGAAAGTATTAGAGTTTTTTTGTACATTTTCCATTTGTATCATTTCCTTTGGTGAAATTGGTATTAATTTAGAAGAAACACCTATTGTATAAGTATGATCTCAAGGGGAGAAGTGGAGATGCTAAAATGAAGTGAGCATAGTCTCAAAAGTAGTAGTAGTAGTGAAGTACAAGAAGAAATGCATCATCATTATTTGGTATTTGCAGTAGAAACAATACCATGAATAGTTTAATTGGTATATATATATATATTTTTAAATTGGTACAAAAGATGCATTAGTGGAGAAGAGTACTCAACTGGCAGCCCTAAGGTGTCCAAAACTGGAGGCATTCAAATCAGAGGCAGTACGTGTTCAGGGGGAGCATATCACATATGCTCATTTTATGGAGAAGCAATAATGACAATCCTTGAAGAGATGTCTGTGAAGCAGATTGCACATCTCAATAATTAGACCTTGGTCTACACATTCGGTGATTGCACGGGGAGAAAAAGTGCGGCTTATAGCCCCTTTCCATTGATGTCAAAGGGGAAGAGAATTTGTGGAGAAGTTGTGATGGCCTATGGAGACGAAAGTAGGCCATTGGTGGCTCATGCAATGATATGTGTGGAAGCAACATGAGGTTTGGCCATCAAATGAATATAAGGATGAAGTGTTGTCATCAATGCTAAACGGGGAGATTGTTGGATAGTTGCCATTGTCTAGATGGCAAATGACCTAGTGAAGATATTTGCAAGTGTTTTGGCATTAATGTCAATAGTCATGTTGGGGACATGTGTTGGGTAGTTGACATTACCTAAATGTTGGTAGGAGTGTTGGATTTGATGTCAACTAGACTAGCTTCGATGCTTTTCGCAACATATGTTGGCAGTGATGGTAGAGGAGGAATTCCATGGTTTTTCATAGCCCAAAAGGATTCCTATGATAGCTACAAGCTTTAAGTAGAGAATCATCATAGTATCAGGCCTAGTGGAAGATCCATAAAATTATGATTAGAGTGATGGAACAGATGGAAGTCCATGGTAGTTGCAGGCTTCATGTAGAGGATCATCATGGTGGGTGTGATTTCAGCTATCTAAATAGTCAGTAGAAGGATTCAAATCCTACAGTGGACCCTCTCCATTAGAAAGTGTTCTCAACAAACTTTCCAACGATATGTGGAAATCCAAAAGTGGAGTCCTAGATCAAAAGATACGGTTTGCTGAAGTTTAGGGATTTTAAGCCTTAGGATGGAAGGAATATCTTCATATCAAAGATGAGAATGTCAAAGGTCCAGGGTATCAGCATATCAAAGGTTGGCACATCAGCATATCAGAGAACAAGATGTCGAAGGTCATCAAATCGGCGCATCAACATATCGGAGAACAAGATGTTGGAGGTCAAAATATCGGCGCATCAGGAATATCAGAAGTCGGTGTATCAACGCTTAGGTATATAAAAAGTTCGGGACATTGCGATATCATAATATTATAGGCTCGATACATCGGAGAAGGTTGTATCGGAGGTTGGACGATATCAGAACCTAGAAGATCGATGTATCAGCGCATCGACATAACGGGTTATAGAAATATCATAGGATTGGGATATAGGACTATCAAAACTTCTTAACTGAGATACTTTAAGAAGCTTTGATGTCCCGTAGTTCCACTAAGCTTTAAAAAGCATCAAGGAATTTTGAAGAAGATTAACAAATAATTTCCTTGCAAAGACAAAGGTTGACAAACCCTCTTCTCTCTCCTCTAGTAGGACACATGGCAACATATGATTGGCTCTGATAAGCTACCGTGGCATCTGACGTCAGCATGATGTGGAAGTGCGACAGGACATGTGGCAGGCATATTCAACCTTATTGGGTAGTCTAATGGGAATTGGGTGACATGTGTCACCACTAAGGAGTCGTCACATGAAGTGATGAGGTCATATCAGAGGTTGAATTCGTCAGAAATCTAGAATAGTTAGAGTTTGGAAAAGTTTCGATAAAGGGGGCTTCTGATATTGTGTTGGCACATGGCCATGAGAGTTCAAAGAACAAAGGGCGTAGAGCAGTTAACAAAGGAAGAATGGCCCCCGAGAGGAAAAAAATGCCCTAGCACCTTAAGGCTAAGCGGTAGGTCATAGCTCTTAGTCTTATGATGAGAAAGGCAGTGAGGGGTAAGCAAAAGGATCCAAGATGAAATCAGAATTCGTGAAAGTTAAGATACAAAGAGGGCTCCGATATGGCATTAAGCTGATGGTCACTGGCTCGGTCATATGAGAAAGAAAATTCCAAAGGAGCTGAGCGCCAAGGGACTGAGGAGTATCTTAATGCTACACCAATATGAATAAACGATGTGGAATTTCTCCGATAAGATAGTACAGAGAGTTAAAGGCGTATGGGTCGGCAACTATGAGATTGAATGCAGGAGCAGAGGAGTTGGTCTCAGGATTAATGGCAACTATCAAAGATCATTGGGTCAAGGCAACAAGGACCATGATCTTTAGGAAAGAGTGTTGGATTTTCCTTGAGGTGAGACAAGCCATCTCTATGCTCCGATGCATGTCTCAGTGAGTTAGGCAGATGAATGGGTCGACTATCAAAGAAAAAATGCAGATCGATAGAGTTGGTTCATGGAGTCAGATGGATCTATATAAAACTCTAAGACAAGGCAACGAGGACAATGGTCCACAACAAAGCCATCCTGAAGTACAACCGAGTGTGTGAAACCATGATTAAGCATGGAGAGCCTCAGTGATAGGAGAGTTGTTCATAGAGAGCATTGTGCCTAGTTGGAGTGTGTAGGTGGACTAAGAATTAATTCTTAGTATGGAGAAAACATTCAAGTGGTCATTCTCATGTTTAATGCATTAACAAAGACCAAGTCAGATGCAACAACAGAATGGAAAATCCATGCTGAGGTACACTTGGGTAGTGTGAATACAGGACATGAGTGGCAACATCAATTAGTGGGCACTAGAGGAACAAAGCCTGGGAGTTTAGATGAGCAAAGGGGGGGAAGTAGCATTGTTTCTAGAGAGATAAGTGGAAAAGATTTGTGTGTATGTGTTGTTGTGTAAGGCTAACTAAGTCAGTTCTGCAGAGAAAGCTCGAGATTTCCTATGCAGAGGTAAGAGACCCTGAGAGAAGTTGCGTTGTTGTGAGTAAGACCGAAGGTGCCTGTGTAGAGAAAGAAGGCTGAGAGTTGATTGTATCCAGTTGAAGAGAAGAGAACAGAGAGGACTGCATGGAGGCTTGAGATGGTGAGTGAAACAATGTGTTGTTGCAGATCATTTAGAGGGCTAAGAACATTAGAGTGTCACGAGGAGTTGTGATGAGTGACTGTTGTTAAGCAGATCAATGTGTTGCTACAGAGTGAGAAGAGAAAGCAAAGGTGCAGAGAGTGTTGTGTGGGCCGAAGGCTGCGAAGAGAACAAAGCTGACATCAGGCAGAGTGACTACCAAATTACAAAGAACATTAAGTTCCTATTTGAGTGTGGGTTGGAGCCAAAATACAAGAAGTTGGTGCTTCCATCTCTAGTAGGTGCTTGAGAAGGCTTGGGGGTTGTTGCTTCCTGCAAGTTGGTGCTTGCATAAATCCGAGCTACAAGTTGATGCTTGCAAAAAATTCGTGAATTTGGTGCTTCACATGGTGCTTTTGGTAAGCTGGACAGGGATCTACAAAAAGAGGGAGTTGGTGCTTCCTACTAGTGGGTACTAGCAAACAATCAAAGGAAGTTAGTGCTTCTTGTGAGTGGTGGCTCACAAAAACATATTGATGTAATAGAGTAGATGCTCTTATTTTACATCAATAACAACAACAAGCCTTGGTGGTTTTTTTTTCGGAAAGGGTTTCCACGTAAATCCTTGTGTTTCGTGTGTATGATGCTTATGGTGTGTGCTTGTATGTTGATTTGATATTGCTGCCATATTATATGTTTTTGTTGACTATAAGGATGGTTTCCAATTTTGAATAAGAAAAGCAAATTGGCATAAAAAGTTTAGAATTAACTTGAATAATGATTCACCCCTCCTCGCTCTGTATTATAATTGTTTCCAACAGAAGTTTGGATTTCTAAAATAAAGGTACAACCTTCCTCAAACTTAAATGTAATGGTGCTTGATATCAATTCACACACTTGTAATTGCCAATGTCCCTATGATCTAATGGGCTATTGTGGTAAGAGTAATGGTATTTTAAACTAAAAATTTAGGGGTATATACTTGCAATTCTTTTTTTAGATCTAACTAACAAATTGAGATTTGATAAAAAATTGTCGAGAGTATAACAAAATACATTTTTGTTGCTTAATGATGCATACACTCATCATTTCACATTGCATAGAATGAACTAACAAATTGAGATTTGATGAAATATTTTCCCAAAGTATTTTCTTTGCTTAATGATGCTAAGAATATTCTTCCCTGTGTGTACACTCATCATTGCACATCATTACACATTGCACCCTTGACTAATGTTAAGATAAACCCCTTCATTTTAATATATACGTATTGTTTAATACAACCAGCATAGATCTATTTTAAATACGGATCTAACATGGGTTGAGAGGGATCCAACATCATTGCACATTACACTCTTGACTAATGTTAAGATAAACCCCTTCATTTTAATATATATGTATTGTTTAATACAACCAGCATAGATCCTTTAAATACGGATCTAACATGGGTTGAGAGGGATCCAACATCATTGCACATTACACTCTTGACTAATGTTAAGATAAACCCTTTCATTTTAATATATATGTATTGTTTAATACAACCAGCATAGATCCATCTTAAATACGGATCTAACATGGGTCGAGAGGGATCCAATTTCTTCAGCTGCAATTTTTTTTTATGAACCAACATTATTTAAATAATTTGTATAATTTATTAAAAAAAAAAATCTTATTTAGGCTCACAAGAGTAAAATTTCAACTTTAATGGCATACACGATTATACATCATACTGAATTGTAAAATAAACCTCTAACCTCAATAAATAATATTAATCCATTTCACTATATCAATCTGTAATAATATAATATTATTACAGGATTCATTCTCAAAAGATTTGTTATGTTTTTTAACTTGTTATTCTGTCACTGCCATGGGCAAAGTATAAATTAAAAAAAATAGTTTTCATGATTTGTACACCTATATCTTTGGGTCAAAACCAACACTTCCAATGATAATAATTTCGTACGTGTAATTTCGACAACTCAAAAATATTGTTTAAACATTTTCAGTCTTTTAATTTAATTCTGACTAGCAAACTATACAGAGAATTGATAAGATTCAAAGGTCTTTGTTTTACTAAATACAAGAAATATAGTCACGAGAGGCGATTTAAACATTTCTTGTCGTTTCTAAATTTAATTCAGATTAGCAACGTCCACAACAGATTAATCGGATTCAGAGACAATAGTCAAAATATTTTTCAGACAATGTCAAATAATATGATTGTAAAATATATGGAGCAATTTAACAGGTCGACTTTTTCTTCATTAAGATGTATTATTATTATGTGTTATTCTCTAGTTGCATAATTTTTCAATCTGATTTTCTAGTGTGATTTTTTGGACTTTCTTGTGTTGGAATCCGTGGAAAAAATTGAGGTGAAATCTTGATTTGTGTTATTTAAACTAGTTTTTGGACTGTATATATGGATCCAGCACCTTCGAAAACCCCAAAAACACTCCAATTGCATAGGATTTACCCATCAAACTTGTGATTTCAATAATAAATTCCTGTCAAATTTAAAAAAAAATTAACCAGAAAAATCCACCGTAAAAACTTCCAAAAAACCCCAAAAAACAACTCTCAACTTTTATAGACAACTATTATATTCAATAATTCATTATTTCTATCCATGACCGCCTTCCAAATATAAATGAAAAATTATATTTAAAAAGCGGCTCTGGATAAAAATCCCTCACCACGCACCACGCATTTCAATCACGTGTGTTCCTGTTACCGTACGTCAAACACCAACACCGATGCTTCCTCTCATTTCGATTAAAATTCTATTCCGATTACGGCATCTTGCACTCTCCTTCGCATGCACAAAATTGGACAGAAAAGACTTGTGATTCCAGTGCACACTGCCTTGTTCGCCTCCCCACTCTGCACTTTGAACTCAAAACCCAGAAGATCAGTGTTTCACCATCGCAAGCCTAGGCCCTAAACAGTTCTCTAACATTGGCCATCCAATGACCTTTAACAAACAAATCTTTTTTCCAACCACAACCATGCAACCCACTCAAACTTTATCATATTTACAATACTCATGTCAAAATTATAATTGCATGGAGACAGTCAAAATTAAAATCATGATGTTTATAAAAAAACAAAATATTTTATTTTCATTTTGAATAAAAAAATTGAATATTTATTTTATATTTATAATTTTTTTTTTTATGATATGTTATAAAAGAGATGAAAGGTCACTCGTTGTAACATTATAATAAGAGTGGAGGTGACAAGATATTATAATTCACTCGTGATTTTCACGACTTAGATGCAATTGTGCACTTGAGTTGTCGCTACTCATAGGTTAGGCATGCCAATATTCTCATAATTCACATAACTTAGCAAACAAAAAAAGATGTGTAATTCTTTATATTTATGAATTTGATATAGTATTTAATAAAAAAAAATCAAGATATAAAGAATTGCAATTTCAACTTGAAAAAGTATGATAATATATATATGTATATATATTTTTAAAAATTATTTATGGAAATTATTTTTATATCATTTTTTGGTTCAAGGACCTCACATAATTGCTATATCCACATAATATTTGTATGAGGCATATCCACAAGAAGTGAACTTCTTGTCACTTCAACCACAAAGCTGAACTTCTTGTCAGTTCTACCATGGAGCCTCACACTGAACTTCCTGAGCTCGAACTTCCTGTCAGTTCAACCACTAAGCCTCACCCCAAGAGTGTCGATAGAATTGAACCAATGACCTCTCAATAGCAAAGGTGCTTTAACCAATATCAATTTTATAAATAAAGAGACTAATTGAAAGTAAACCTTTTCTGATTTGATTTCATTTGTGTTTTTTTATAATAACTTGTGTTATCTGTTCCATGTTCAAGATGGAGTTGGCATATTAAATTTAAAATTATAATACCAAACAAAGCCAAAAAAAAATCGATGATGTTGTCCTTATACACACACACATGTTAACCACAAGTCCTAAGAAGAATCAAATCTCTCGAGGTGGAAATTTCTTTTAGAGTGCAAAAACTACAAATATCCCTCTTGGCAGTTGATAAATTGTGACTAAGATGGATCTATAATGGGTTCTTTATATGTATGTATGTATATATAGTTGTTCATTGTTTAGATTGCATTTTTGAATGCATAAATGAATTCAATGCCTTGAAAAGAAACCTAGATTAGCCTACACAACTTACTAGAGATCTATAGGTGTTAAGTAAACATTTTTACATGTTGACTCAATATGTTGAATTTATATTAATATGTTCAATTTAAAGGATTTGTAAACATTTACATGTAAGCTCTATTAAATAATAATAAAAAGATTAAAGTAATATAGAACTAAGTATAGGGGAGATGTATTGTACGTAAAAGGTTAAAATAATAAAATTAATAAAATTCAAATTGTTATATTACCATCTTTGACACCCAAATCTACCATTTGACACAATGCTAATATTTCATAAGCACAAAAAAAAAATTGTATCACACTATATACTATAAATCTATTATATAGAGATTTTAGCTTTTTATCATATATAACTTATTAGAAAAAATTGAGAAAATATCTCAACCACCTCTAACATCTCACAAACTAATTAGTCCCTTATAGAATGTGACTTATTACATTAATGTAAGAAGTAATTCTAGCAAAAAGTGCTAGCAAGATCAATTGAATTATTTTCATGTTTTGTTTCTATGTATATAGCTTTCTTGCAAATCTAGTTGATTGTCTTAACTTCAACCATAACCACCTATTTTTTAGTAGATTGTGAAACCAACTAGTATACTCAGTTATTATATTCATGAAGGACAATACTCAGATCATTAAACTTCTTCAACTATATGCACTCTTCATTGTTTGAAATAGTGATTGTTCAACTCATGTTCTTCCTCATTCTTCATTGGGTAGAATTAATTCTTCAGAATACTCTTGAACTAATGTTCTTCATCACTTCCCATTGGATAAAAGTATTTCTTCACAATGCTTTTGAACTGCTCCCAATCCTTCCTTCCCCATTAGGTAGAATTAGTTTTTCACAAGACTTTTGAAATGCTTCCAATCCTCCCCCTATTTCTTCTTTCTAAGATGTTTCTCTTGACATAAAATTTCCCACCATAGCAATGCATATCCTTCCATATCTAGTTGAGAGAAGTATATCTTCTCAATATTTTTTAAGCCAAAACAACTAAAATAAGGCTCTAGTTACCTTCACTAATTACTTATTTTTAGAGAGTCCACCTAATTATCATAATCATTAATGTCAAATTTGGATCGAATTTGAATGGATTCATGAATCTCTTGTAGTCATGGTCATCATATTCTAAATGAGAAATATTTTGAGTCTTTCGAAGCACTAGTTGGTTTTTCTCCTTTAATCTCTAAATGATTCAATGCCTACTTTATTTTTCTCGTCAATAATAGCTTGAACCAATTATTGCAAAAGCTATGCCATGCCTTCCATGTGATAATTCAACTTCTTGATATTGCTTCACCTTCATCTATCTCATCATCAACCACCATTTCAAGGTTTCTTGAAACTCTACTATGAGTTAAACACCTTGGTGATGACTCTCCAATTAACACATAACCAAGTCTCATATTCACCATACAATATCCTCAAAACAAATAAATGATTTGATACTACAATTAACCATACCCTGGTGTGAAAGTCAACATTTATCAATGTATATATATTGCAAAATTATATGACAATGGGATTTTCTCTTTGTATTTTTTACAAATTATCTAACAATCAATTTTTTTGTTTTGTATTTTATTATTAGTATAGCAAACTTGTCTACTCAAACAAATGAGACCAATAACAACAAATGAATTCAAAAAAGAAGCACAAAATCCACAATATAAAGGACACTGATAATCTTCTCACTAGAGAACCCTCTAGGCAATAACTATAGGATTCATAAAATGAGACTCACAAATAGACTCACAACTACAATCTTCTTAGTAATTTTTTTTTGAACTGTAATAGAATTTATGGGGAATTGATAACTTTGAAAGATTGGCTTCCACTATTTCACTAGATACAACTATTTCATTAATGCCATAAACAAGCTAGTTAGAACATGTCTCCAAATACTTGAACCCATGTTGCCACGAAAACAATTGTTCATCAAACCACTCAAGTTAAGATCATATAATCTCTGTAAATTTCAAATGATACAGCCACGATGCAATTTTTTGTTCTCCCAATGATGAGTTAGATAAACCCAACTTATAGAAACAAAATATTTCAAACCCTTTTCCACAGGGCTATTATGTTTACATATAGGCAAGATAATCACAAATATGATGTGGTTTGACTTCTTGCCAATTTGTAGCATTGCCCATTACACAATTCTTCCTATGTTTTTTGACAATCATTATGTAGAAAAGTAGCTTGAGGGAATTTAACTTCCTAAGAAGCATTGTCCATTACAAAATTATGACATAAGTATTCTTGAGGAGAACAACTTAATTTACGAAACACCTCAAATTGTCAGCTATTACAATTTTAGATCAAAATTGACCAATGGATTATCTCCTCTGAATTTGTTTTGGAGTAGCCATGATTTTTCCTTACTTCATCAACTCTTGATTGACTAAGGCTTCTTCCATCCTTACATTAGAACGTTGAGAATATGTTCAGTGAGGTTGAGAAAACAAATAAGTTATTTTCAATTCATCTTTTTTTTTTCTTTTCTTTTTCAGTGAAAAATATTTTCCCCATTCGTTAATTCAGTATTGTAGATGTCCTTCATTTCATGGTTGCAAGCTTCAGTCTAGGATGCTTTAAGGCACCTCAACTACTCAAAATCCTCACTTAAGAAATGGAATTTAGAATTTAAATGAAAAATACCTACATGATTTTTAGAATTGAACACTGGCGCAACCCATCTTCACCAAGAAAAGAGTGGTTAATAGGGTAATCAATAGTTTCAAGGGTGTCCATAGAAGAGGGAAACAATGGACCAACCATGGGTACGATGAGAAATTAAGCTTCGAATGATGTAGAATTACCCCCCCGCACCCAAGAGCATTAGAACAACAGATCACCAGAGTAGTTGAGCTAAGAGAAGGAGAAAACTTTGTGGACCAAAAGTATGAAAGGGAGCAGAAAAAACATGAAAGAGGGGGGTCCTAGGTTTTTTTGGCCAACTAATTCCAAGAGAAATGTCTGGTGCATTGACAAAGGAGAAATGATATTGCCATGAGGAGGTTAGGGGGTTTACCAAGAGTAATCATTGAAGGAAATCTCCTAAAACATACTTGAGATAGATTATCCCAAGATGGAATTCAAAATTCACCCTTCCTATCAATTGAAATTTTGATATTGACAATTATTTGTTTTCTCTACTTGTAATTTTATGTCTTATACAAATTTATGAATTTAAAAATATTTTATGATATTGTATACATTAAATTCCCATGATTCCTTGTGGAGAGCGAGCAATGTGGATTGATGCAACCAATTTTTGACATATGTCATATATGTGTAGATTTGTACTTGTAGATTCAACAACTTATGTGATAAGATAAAATACAAGACAAGAATCTACTCTACTCTTCAACAGAAACCAAAATTGATCAATGAAAACAAAAGACAGAAAAGGAAGAGTATCAATAGCGCATAACACAATATTTCTCAGGGGAAAAAAACTACTGAAAAACCCTACTATCTATATTGCATTAACCTGAAGATTTGAGAAAAAAATACAATGTGTGTTCATCTTGAACAATTCCTGCACAAGTGCAATCTATCTCTTTACTTCACAAACCAGCTCAAGCCAACACTTAGCCAAATTTGTTGTCTATCAAGCCCCTACTTCCTTGCGCAATTCTTGAGAGAATTAGCCCATATTTAATTTGGAAATCCTCACTCCATAACTGCGCAATCCATCCACAGGCCTTCTACTGATTGCATGCACCATCTGTACAACTCATAGTACATTGTCTTTGAACTATAATATCAACTAGGTCTTCCTCTAAATTAACATGCATGAGTTATTTATGAGGGAATCTTCATTTAACTAGTGTGGCACTAAGGATGCAATGGTGGTCGTCCCCACTATTAGACCTCCTACTAGTTCCTCCAACAGTTAGAACTAGTTTAACTGTCTATAACTCTATTAGACTGAGTTAATTAATTACAACTCAAAAGAACTCAACATGGGCCCCTAAAATTCAGGGATCACTCTACATGACTCTAGATAGAATTCCAACTCGAATTTCTTAATCCAACTAAGTCAAATTAACTTAGTTAACTATTACAAGTTGCCATGAGAATAAAATTTTGATTTAATTCAAGGACAAATTAAATTATAATTTCTAGATGTTATTTTTAACATTTTTGGTTGCTATTTTCAACACTCCCTCTCAATAAGAAAGGAATTAAACTCTATCCCGATTTGGTACCTCTGGAATGTTCTGCATGCAACACTTCTCTCTAGTGTTGTTGTTGCTATAAATTCTGAAACTAAAAAAAATGCAAACTAAATCAGTATGATGCATCTGTCACCAGAGTCTCTGACTGCTACTAGCTATTGCACTATCTACTGAAAACTATGTGCTTTTTCTCACTCTGCACTATGCCATTTGCACTTCTACCAACTCTACTCTGCGCTCCCCAGTATCTGGCTGTAGCTAGTCTCTACCTTTGTCCCTTTGACATCTGACTGCATCAACTGCCACTGATCCATCATGATACTCTGTACTGTGGGCTCCCATAGTAAGGTAATGATCCATGAGACAAAACAATTCAATGGACCCTTCCTAATTTCTGAATGGAACTATTTCTTCACATCGCCCCATCTCTCACTTGGAGGTATTGCTACATGTGCTCCCTCTTCCCACTTGGATCAAAATTTCCCCCCTACTATAATTCTCTGCTTGAGTGGATGTCTCCACTCGGTCTCCTCTCTACTTCTCTAATTGTGGTTGCTCCACAATTTGTTGAGGTTGCTTTTGAGCCTGCTCCTGAGGCTGCTTCTGAGACTGCTTCTGAGGTTGCTTCTGAGCCTGCTTCTGGGGATACATGTTGAGAGTTAATTCATGCTCCCTCTCAATTGCCAAGTCTCTAACCTTTTCCTTGCTCCTCAAGGCTTTGCATGCATCTTCGACTTCGAGAGAATATCGGTTCTTGACTCGCACGCCGATCTGTTTCACCTGTCCTGTGGTGAAGTGTCTAAGGAAAACCTTTCCTTTGCTAAAAATCACATCTTAGCCACGGTCTTCCAATACCATAATGGAAACAAGATTCTTAGTTAGCCCTAGAACATACATCAAATATGTGATTCTAAGAGGGGAGCCAAACCCCCTCTGAAAGTTAATTGTACTAATGTCGATCACGTTATACCTCCCATAATCTCTAAACTGTATGTTCTTCTTGAGGTCTTTCTCCTCAAAATCACTGAAGAGATCTCTATTCCCCATCGTATGGAACAAGGAACTACTATTGAGATACCACATGCTTCCCATTACAGCGCTAGCCATGCATGCAATGAGAGTGAAATCAAGTTTGAATTTTGAAGCTAGAGCTTCACTCGTTGTTGCAACTGTAGGCTCCTTCTTGCTTTCTTTCTTCTGTGGGAAATTCGTGGCAGAGTGCCCATACTCGTGATAGTGAAAACAATTGACTTTCGCCAAGTCCTTCTTCTTGTCACTCTCCTTGCATTGGGACCTCTTTCCCTTGGCTTTCTTTTCTTTGCTGACTAATGCAAATTTCTCTTCCACTTCTTTGGAAGAGGTCTCATCTCTAGTGTCTCATCGAAACTATTTTTGTACCAAATCTGACCATAATCGCTCGCAATCTGGTAGCTTCTCCATCCCATTAACAGAGTCTTGGTAATTATGCCAGCTCTTGGGAAGTCCCAGAAGAGCCAAGATCACCATATTATCTTTGAATACATCAATTCCAACACTTCCAATTTCATCTCGACAATGGGTGAACTTGCTCAAGTACCTCGGAATTGAGTCGCCTTTCTCCATCTTGATCTTCTGAGTTTGTCCTTCAGTGCCAACTTCCTATGGTCACTGTTATTTTGAAACAGGCCCGTCAACACCTTCCACATTTAGTATGGAGTATCCTTACCGGGGAGACTCGAGACATTATAGTCTCGAACTCCTTCCAAGATATTCAAGAGAGATGGCAGTGAGCCTTAACAACCGTTTTGCTGGAGCTCCAATTGATGGCATCTATCCTCTGCTACACTAAGCAAGTGGAAACAACTGCACCATAAGAAAAATCTATCCTACTCATAAGAAAACCAAATCACCAAACTGTAATTCGAATTGCATGTGCAAACGAAAACTTAAAGTGCTGGAAATGAAATGGAAACAACACTACAGCAGAGGGGATCTATGGATCTCAGGTTGGGCCCTAACCTGAGAGCTATAGTCTCCTTAAGAAACTCAGAACTAGATCACAAACTGCCTTCTTTATTCATAATCCGGTGTCATGCCAAAGTGGCTTACAAAAAGGAACGAAAACTGAACTGTGCTCCAAAATTACAATAGCAATACGAGAGTTTCAAAAACCTATCTAAGGCTAAGGCCTTCATACTTATACAAAAACGATGATCCATCGAGTGCCCTTGATTTTGGGAGCTCGGCTGTCCAACTAGAGTCTAACTGCGGATCCTGAAGGGCAGTCATAACTACTGTTCCTGTAGAACAGTTTATGACTGCTGTTCTTGTAGGACAGCTAGCTGCTTCTTAAGCTCGGAGGGGAGATGGATTGGAGCTCGGAGTTCTTGGTGGGAATCACGAGGAATGTCCCAAGACCGTGGACATCTCCCCACAAAATCAGCAGTGCCTCCTCATTATCTCCTTATCCCCTTTTTCGTAGTCTCTTGCTCCCTTTTTAATGCCAAAACCTGGAATCATAATGCATTAGTCACGTAGATAAAGTGTCTAACCTTCTTCCTACAAACAACATGAATAAACTAAGAAATGCATGCATAAGCAAATAAAAATGAATGGTTTGAGCAAGTAAAATAGGCCAAAATGAGCCCAAATTGTACCAAAATTGGGGCTCATCATCACCCCCCAGTTGAACCATTTGCTCATCCTTGAGCAACTCAATCCAAGTCCTCATCTTTCATGGCTCTCACTGCTTCTTTGGTATCCCAAGGCTCAGTGGTAGTATCCTCTCTGTTGGTGTGAAATCCTGCTGTTCTATCTACTTCTGCCCATTGTTGACCGTCATTTTCTTTTGTATTCCCCTCAATCAAACCTAGCAGTAGTGGTGGGCTGAGTTTAAGGCCAATCCAGTTGGATTTGAGGCTTTGAACGAACTTCTTGTAAAGGTCAACCCTTGCCAAAGCTTCCCTCAATCGGATGGGTGTATGGTATTCTCGGATTTGTAAGCTATGGCCGAGGGTATTCCATCTACGTTGACAAGCATGGGCAGCATTTTCCCCCAACAGCCTTTCCATATCCTCAAAATGGGCTATAGCTTGGGCCTGTTGGTCCATCCATCTTAAAGAAGCTGTGGGGTCTGTAACCAATTGTTGATGGGTTGAGATGAGTGTCACCGGGTCTTCTATCTCTGGCCTAATTAACAGTGGCTCCCCCACTTCTCGGTTCATGACTGATTTTGCTTCATTTGCTCTTTGGTCTTCATGGTTTAACCATGAGGCCAACGCCATCAATTGCATGTCGCCCAAGGCAATGTTGGGATCCCATGAGACTTCATTAGGTAGAGCCAAGTTGTGAAGGTAAAACTCTGCCAATTTGGCTTTGTCTTCTGTTGAACTAGTACTGCATAACTCAGAAAATTGATGCGGGTTTTGAATTGAAATACCTCTCTGTGCCAAAGTTTTTATCTGGAATTGCAGCCATTGATCTTTTAAGAACAACCCATAGGCTTTTGCAGGTGATCTGCATTGAATTGCTTCTATGGCCCAGCTGGCCATGCAGGCCAACTGTGTTTCCTTTTGCTGCAACTGTTCTTTGAGTGCTTGCATTTCAACTTTAGTTTGCTGTTGTTCTTCCTGTAGACGTGATATGGTCTCTTCAAAACTAGAGCTCAACTCCTTTTTTCTCAGTTGTTCTTTCATGACAACCTTGGAGGATGTCGATGCTCCTACCGTTAGTTCTTGCAGCTGCAACCTCAGCCTCTGATTTTCTTCCTGTAGGAGCGCTTGTTGGCAACTAGCCACATGTTTAGCCATGGCGAATTCACTTCTGAGCTCCTTAAGCTGGTCTTGTAAAGGTCCTATGTCGGCTACTCCCTTTGATTTGGCAATCTGCATCCATGTGTGAGAACGAACCCTCTCTTCTTCTAATGCAAAAAATAAAGGTACAGTAAATTTTTGCGGGATGATCTTTCCCGCCTCCAAGAAGGTGTAGTAGGAGTTCAAATTAGGTGAAGGGGTAGGTTCAGGGATGTGTTCCCTTTTTTCCTCTCCAGGAGGTGCTAGCTCACCCTCCTTTGGTGACGAGGGTCCTTCCTTTTCTCTTTGTTCGGTTTCCCGTAACCGAGCCAAAGTATCCTGTAGGACATTCTCGGCTTCCTGTAGCCGAGTTTTCTCATCCAACAGATCTATCCTTTCTTGCCACGTGTTCTTCCTCGGACTCCCCTTTTCGTAGGTAACTGTAATCTGTGAGGGTGATTTTCTTTGGGAGAAGCGGGTGATTTTTCTTTGGGAGAAGTAGGGGTGTCTTCGATGACAATTGGGCGGTTGGACTGTGCCTGTGGTTTCCCAGTTTTTATCCTAACACTTCCCCGGCAACGGCGCCAAAAAGGATGGTGAGCTCCAGTATTGTAGCAATAATTCTACAACTCCTGGGGCTTCCTGTCTCTCATTTTATCAACCCGGTAGTTCGTACAAACTTGGAAGCGACGGTGCTGTATGCACAAGTACTAGTTCTTGTCGCAGCTGTCACTTGGTCAGCTGGCACAAGTCCGCTAGGGCTCAAGCCAACTTCGATGGGCTCACAGAAGAAGCTCTATCAATGATGGACGAAAGCTAGCTCAAAGAAGACTAATCTACTTGACAAAAATGAACTGGAAGCAAATCAAAGCATGTAAACCTAGGAAACCCTAATTTGACTAGTCTAACTTCTATAATGCAAAGAATGTGAATGAAACTTCTACCAATGCTGCTACTATCTCTAATAAGTGGGGAAATGCATGGATCTAAACTACTTGCATCATAAAAGACATGTTTTTGTACTTTTCGTTAAGTAGGTGGAATGATTGCGATTTTGTGCTCATCAGGGTTGGTTGTGCAGATGGGATGGAGAAGGAAGGAAAGCGTGGGACAGGTTGGGGAGGCTAGGTGAGGTTCCTATGGACCCTTAGCATCCATCCACAGAGGTTTTCCACGTTCAGAAGCTCGGCAAACGAGTGAATGACCTCCTACAGGATGTCTGCAGGGGATCCTACAGGATACTCAGAGGTTTCTACAGGATGTCTCTAAACTACTACAGGATGATCTACCGTGAAGGATTGAAGTGATGGAGGAGTGATGGAATGATAGGAAGAGATATGTGAGGTAGGGATAAGGCTGGGGATGGCTCAGAAGTGGAGGAATGAGATGGGAAATGGGTGTAGGGAGTATGTTGAAGGTAAAGGGTTATGGCAATGAAAGGTTAGGAAATGAAGTTACGTGAGGAGTGAAAGACTTTGGGAGAGGACAGAACGAAGTGAAGGTCGAAGAGATATGTTTGCATGCGTGAACAAGATGGAGGTAATGGTAATGGAATGAGAAAGAGGAGTGTAAATGAAACAAATGATTATGACTGTCACCAAACCGACAATACATCAACCTAAATTACTCATGCCGTGAATTCAATGAACAGCAATCCAAAACGTGAAGAGAAGTATGTATGAGGCTGTGATGAAAGTATGTGTGCAGGTGTGACTGACAAGGAAGCATCTAATCAAGACCGTGACTGTATTGCAGCAATCATCAAGTAAAGTAAT
>APFE030789531.1:119106-134590 GCA_000404065.3 Pinus taeda
TGGTATCAGAGCTTTGGATTCTAGGGTTTCGCTGCTCCAAACAGGTCATTGTGGAATTTTCGCTATAACTTTTTTTCTGTGATGTTTCAGAAGTCGCAAAAAAAAACCCATTTAAGAAGAAATTGCGCTGAACCTTGAGTCTGAATTTAAGAGCTTTTCACATGATATTTACAGAGATATGATCTGAGGAAGTTGGTCTTTTTGCAGACTCCTGAATTACATTCCAAACAGGTGACCTGGGGAAAATCATCATAACTTTCTCTCTGGGGATCGGATTGAAATTTCGTAAGAAGGTCCAGAAAGAGGACAGATTTTGGTTTCTTGTTTGCAATTTTCAGATCCAAAGGTTGAAACAGTTACTCGTGGCATGTTGTACAAGTTCGCTCTACTGAACTAGTCCAGAATCAAGTCACTGTGGGAGATTTCGCATAAATCTTCCTTGGAGAAGCCAATTTGGGTCAGACTTGTGGCATTGGAAAGAAGACACAAAGGGCTACTACAGGTCACAAATTTAGAACTAGATGATCGGAAAGTACAGAGATAAATCAGAGGCAATATCAAGCTCCTACAAAGTGAAAAAAGGTGTGTGGATTTTCTTAAATTTTTGCTTAAGCTTGGTTTGAAAATTTATGTTGAAGGAATTCAAAGGGCATTGGTGAGCCCTAGTATTGTAGCAATAATGCTACAACTCCTGGGGCTTCCTGTCTCTTAATTTTATCAACCCGGTAGTTCGTACAAACTTGGAAGCGGCGGTGCTATATGCACAAGTACTAGCTATTGTCGCAGCTGTCACTTGGTCAGCTGGCACAAGTCCGCTAGGGCTCAAGCCAACTTCTATAGGCTCACAGAAGAAGCTTTATCAATGATGGACGAAAGCTAGCTCAAAGGAGACTAAGCTAATTGACAAAAATGAACTGAAAGCAAATCAAAGCATGTAAGCCTAGGAAACCCTAATTTGACTAGTCTAACTTCTACAATGCAAAGAATGTGAATGAAACTTCTACCAATGCGGCTAATACCTCTAATAAGTGAAAATGCATGGATCTAAACTACTTGCATCATAAAAGACATGTTTTTGTACTTTTTCATTAAGTGGGTGGAATGATTGTGATTTTGTGCTTATCAGGGTTTGGTTGTGCAGATGGAATGGAGAAGGAAGGAAAACATGGGACAGGTTGGGGAGGCTAGGAGAGGTCCCTATGGACCCTTAGCATCCATCCACAGAGGTTTTCCACATTCAGAAGCTCAGCAACCGAGTGAATGGCCTCCTATAGGATGTCTGCAGGGGATCCTACAAGATACTCAGAGGTTTCTACAGGATGTCTATAAACTTCTACAGGATGACCTACCGTGAAGGTTTGAAGTGATGGAGGAGTGATGGAATGGTAGGAAGAGATATGTGAGGTAGGGATAAGGCTGGTGATGGCTCAGAAGTGGAGGAATGAGATGGGAAATGGGTGTAGGGAATATGTTGAAGGTAGAGGGTTATGTCAATGAAAGGTTAGGAAATGAAGTTACGTGAGGAGTGGAAGGCTTTGGGAGAGGACAGAACGTAGGGAAGGTCGAGGAGATAGGTTTGCATGCGTGATCAAGATGGAGGAGATGGTAATGGAACGAGAAAGAGGAGTGTAAATGAAACAAATGATTATGACTGTCACCAAACCGAAAATGCATCAACCTAAATTACTTATGCCATGAATTCAATGAACAGCAATCCAAAAAGCGAAGAGAAATATGTACGAGGCTGTGATGAAAGTATGTGTGCAGGTGTGAATGACAAGGAAGCATCTAATCAAAACCGTGACTGTATTGCAGCAATCATCAAGTAAAGTAATGCGTGTTTTTGGTGGCTAGTTATGGACTGCACCCCAATCTTCAAGAGAGATGGCAATGAGCCTTAACAACCGTTTTGCTGGAGCTCCAATTGATAGTATATATCCTCTGCTACACTAAGCAAGTGGAAACAACTGTACCATAAGCAAAATCTATCCTACTCATAAGAAAACCAAATCACAAACTGTAATTCAAATTGCATGTGCAAACGAAAACTTAAAGTGTTGGAAATGAAATGGAAACAACACTACAGCAGAGGGGATCTATGGCTCTCAGGTTGGGCCCTAACCTGAGAGCTATAGTCTCCTTAAGAAACTCAGAACTAGATCACAAACTGCCTTCTTTATTCATAATCCGATGTCATGCCAAAGTGGCTTACAAAAAGGAACGAAAACTGAACTGTGCTCCAAAATTACAATAGAAATACGAGAGTTTCAACAACCTATCTAAGGCTAAGGCCTTCATACTTATACCAAAACGATGATCCATCGAGTGCCCTTGATTTTGGGAGCTCGGCTGTCCAACTAGAGTCTAACTGCGGATCCTGAAGGGCAGTCATAACTACTGTTCCTGTAGAATAGTTTATGACTGTTGTTCTTGTAGGACAGCTGGCTGCTTCTTAAGCTTGGAGGGGAGATGGATTGGAGCTCGGAGTTCTTGGTGGGAATCACGAGGAATGTCCCAAGACCGTGGACATCTCCCCACAAAATCAGCAGTGCCACCTCATTATCTCCTTATCCCCTTTTTCGTTGTCTCTTGCTCCCTTTTTAATGCCAAAACCTGGAATCATAATGCATTAGTCACGTAGATAAAGTGTCTAACCTTCTTCCTACAAAAAACATGAATAAACTAAGAAATGCATGCATAAGCAAATAAAAATGAATGGTTTGAGCAAATAAAATAGGCCAAAATGAGCCCAAATTGTACCAAAATTGGGGCTCATCAAGAACTAAAAACTTATAAAAGTTCAAAAAGTAAAAGTTCGAGAGTTATAAAAGTATCTCTTCAAACGGAAGTGATTCAGGACCAAAATGTTTTTATCGCGGTAGAGTTGGTCATATAGCTAAACATTGGTGGAAGAAGAAGTTTGATGAAGATCAATAGAGACACAAGAAGCATGCAGGTAATCTAGTCAGTGCAGATCAGAATTTGAATGTCAGATTGTTCATATCTGATTCTGCACTACTGACTGAGGAGGATTAAACAGAAATATGGTTTGTGGACTTAGGAGCCTCCTCCCATATGACAGGTAAGAGGCAATGGTTTAAAACATTCATAGAATCTGGTGCTGGTATGAAGTTCTACCTTGGATATGATAGAAGGTATGAAATCAAGGGATATGGTGATGTCCCTATCATACTACCTGATGGAAACATTAGGCATATTCATGATGTTATGTATGTACCTGGGATTAAAAAAAAAAAAAAAGACAAAAAACAAAAAACAAAACAAAATAAAATAAAATAAAAAACAAAACAAAAAAAAAACAAAAACAAAAACATAAAAAACAACTTGATTTCTGTATCTAGAATAACAAATAAGGATCTTAAGGTAGAGATCTTAAATATTATTGTGTAATTAAAGATTTTTTGAATCGGATGAAGTCCATTGCAACAGGTGTACGTGTAGGAGGATTGTATAAACTAGATGTCAGGAGTGTGTCACATCAAGGGTTGGCATCATCAACCATGTCTGCAGAGAATATATGGCATCAGAAATTTGGGCATATAAATTTCAGTGACCTACTACTTCTTTAGAAAAAAGGTATGGTGAATGGTCTTCCTGTTTTGAAGAGTATGCATGTTGACTGTGAAGCATGTGCCCTTGGTAAACTACATAGAGATGAATTTACTACTATTGTTGATAGGAAGTAGAGGGATATACTTGAACTTGTACACACTGATCTTTGTGGGTCAAGTAGACAAGGTCATTAGGAGGGGCCTACTATTTTCTTATTTTTGTTGATGAATGTACAAGGTTCCGTTGGGTGTATTTCCTCAGGTAGAAAATTCATGCTTTTGAATACTTTAAGCAATTCAAAAGTATGATTGAGAAGCAAACATGAAAGTTCATCAATATTTTTCACTTAGACCAAGGTGGAGAATTCAAGAAGGGTGACTTCATCAAATACTGCAAAGAACACAGAATCCAACAGGAGTTCACAACACCTTACAGCCCTCAGCAGAATGGGGTTGTGGAAAGGAAAAGTAGAACCCTCGTGGAGTGTGCCCGCAGTATGTTGAAAGGTAAGAATCTGACCAATGGTTTTTGGGCAGAAGTTGTAAACACTGCAATGTACCTTAAGAATAAGAGTCCTACTAAGTAATTGGATTATAAAACTCCTTTCCAAGCATTATTTGGTTTCAAGTCTGCAGTAATTCATCTTAGAGTGTTTGGATGTAAGGCTTTTGCTTATGTCCTGAAAGAAGATAGGAATAAGTTAGATTCAAAATCCATTAAGTGTATTTTTATTGGATACTACAGTGAGTTAAGGCTTATAAGTTGTTTAATCCTTCTACTCACAAGGTGTTTGCAAGCAGAGATGTGGTATTCCATGAACAGGTAGATGGTGGGAACCCTGCTGAGAGTGATGAAGAATGGAATGTGCCTTTACTGTTAGAAGAAGGTGATGATTAAATTAGGTTTGAAACCAGACTGCAAAGGGGAGATCAAAACAGATTTGAGGCCACACCACCACTTAGAAGATCAAGTAGGAAAATTCAATCTCCAACCAAATATAGGGATCGTGCACTCATAAATAGTATGTTAACTATTGCTGAACCCTCTAATTTTAATGAAGCCAGTCAAAGTAGTGAATGGAGGGAATCTATGAAGGAGGAATATGAGTCAATCATTAAAAATAATACGAGGATTTAGTTGAACTTCTTGTTGGAAAACAATGCATAGGATGAAAATGGTTGTATAAATTAAAGTTTAAGGCAGATGGAACTATAGATAAGCATAAAGCTGGCTGGTTGCAAAGAGGTATTCTCAGAAAGAAGGTATTGATTATGAAGAAGCCTTCACCCTGGTAGCTAAGTTAAACACAATCAGAATGATAATTGCAATAGCTACTAAATATCATTGGAAAATACACCAACTAGATGTCAAATATGCATTCTTGAATGGAGATTTAAAATAAGAAGTATACCTAATGAAACCAGAGGGATTTTTTGGAAACGGGGAGGAACATTTATTCTGCATATTAAAGAAAGATTTGTACAGACTAAAACAGGCCCCCAGTTCATGGTATGACAAAATTGATTCATTTTTTCTTAAGCGTGGTTATATCAGGAGTAAAAATGACCCTAATCTATACACTGTGTATGATGATAAGGGGCATATTGTGTTTATTTCTTTGTATGTAGATGATCTCATCATGACAGGAAATGCAGACAAACTCATTGAAGAAATCAAGCAAAAATTATCACAAGTTTTCGAAATGAAAGACCTTGGAGAGCTACATTACTATTTGGGTCTAGAAGTCTGGAGGGATTTTGTCCAGATTTTTCTATCCCAAGGTAAGTAGGTCAAAAATGTGTTGAACGGGTTTAGAATGGATCAGTGTAAGCCTGCATCAGTACCATTACAACATAACAACAAGTTACAGGTTAATGATGGTTCCAAAGAGGTAGATGCAACATTATATAGACAACTGGTTGGTGGTCTTATTTATTTGACTACAACTAGGCCTGATCTGGCTTATGCAGTTAGTGTATTAAGCTAGTTTATGTCAAACCCTCATGAGAACCACTAGGTTGCAAGAAAAGGAGTCGTAAGGTATCTGCAAGGAACCTTAGATTTTGGCATTGTATATTCTGATTCATTTGATGTTAGATTGGTAGGTTTCACAAACTCTGACTAGGCGGGAAATTTAGATGATCGGAGATCCATTACAGGATATGCTTTCAACATTGAATCCGAGGTCATTTCATGGTGCAGTAAGAAGCAGAATACTGTAGCCTTATCCTCAGCAGAAGAAAAATATCAAGTTATGTGTGTGAAAACATGCGAAGCAATTTGGTTAAAAAGACTTCTCTAGGATGCAGGAGAAGAGAAAAAAGAGGTTGCGGTTATCAGATGTGATAATCAGAGTTCCATCAAACTTTGTTATAATTTGGTGTTCCACAAAAACACCGAGCACATTGACACACAATTCCATTTTGCTAGGGAAAAGGTGCAGACAAAAAAAATGTGTTGAATATTGTAGTACTTGTGATAATGTAGCTGATATATTTAGAAAGCCTCTAGGAAGAAAAAATTTGGAGTCATTTAGGGACATGTTAGGCGTATTGTAGAATCCTTTCTCCATTAAGGGGGAGTGTTAGAATTAATGGAGAAATTTCCTTTGTTATTTAGCTACGTGAGTTTCTTTCATAGGATTTAGATCCTATTTTTTAGGATGATTAGTTTCATGTTCCTAATTACTTGTAAACTATTTATTATTGAGATCAATGTGAATTTCAAAAGAGCGTTCTGCAGGAGGCTGTCTCCAAGTGAATCCCTCAATTTCAATTATTTCAATTTCAATTTCTCACCTTTATGGAAATTATTTTATATCATTTTCTTTTGTTCAAGGACCTCACATAATTGCTATGTCCACATAATATTTGTATCAGGCATATCCACAAGAAGGAAGTTAACTTTCTATCACTTAAACCACGTTGCCTAACACTGAACTTCCTGTCAGTTAAACCGTGGAGCCTAACACTGAACTTCCTGTTAGTTCAACCACTAAGCCTGACCCCAAGAGTGTCGAGAGAATTGAACCAGTGACTTCTCAATAGCAAAGGTGCTTTAACGAATATCAATTTTATAAATAGATATACTAATTGAAAGCAAACATTTTCTGATTTAATTTCATTTGTGTTTTTTATAATAATTTGTGTTATTTTTTCCATGTTCAACATGGAGTTGGGACATTAAATTTTAAAAATTTAAAATTATAATACCAAACAAAACCAAAAACAAATGATGATTTTGTCCTTACACACACACACACACACACACACACACACACACACACACACACACACACACACACACACATGTTAACCACATATTTAGCAAGTCCTAAGAGGAATCAAATCTCTTGAGGTGCAAACTTCGTTTAGAGTGAAAAAACTACAAATATCCCTCTTGGCAGTTGATAAATTGTGAGTAAGATGGATCTATAATGGGTTCTGAATATGTATGTATGTATATATAGTTGTTCATTGTTTAGATTGTATTTTTGAATGAATAAATGAATTCAACGCCTTGGAAAGGCACCTAGATTAGACTACACAACTTAGGGGAGATATATAGATGTTAAGTAAAAATGGAGATCTAGAGGTGTTAAGTAAACATTTTTACACATTGACACAATATGTTGAATTTATATTAATATGTTCAATTTAAACGATTTGTAAACATTTACATGTAAGCACAATTAAATAATAATGAAAAGATAAAATTAATATAGAACCAAGTATAGGGGAGATGTTGTAGTGTACGTAAAAAGTTAAAATAATAAAATTCAATTTTTTATATTACCATCTTTGACACCCAAATCTACCATCTCTGACACAATGTTAATATTTCATAAGTAGAAACAAAAAAATGTATTACACTCAAATATAAATCTATTATATAGAGTTTTTAGCTTGTTATCGTATATAACCTTTGTTAATTTAGGAGAAAAAGTTGAGAAAATATCTCAATCACCTCTACCATCTCACAAACTAATTAGCCACTTATAGAATCTGACTTATTACATTAATGTAAAAAGTAATTCTAACAAGAAGTGCTAGCAACATCAATAGAATTATTTTCATGTTTTGTTTCTATGTACATAGCTTTCTTGAAAATCTAGTTGATTTTTTTAATTTCAACCATAAGCACCTATTTTTTAATGGACTGTGAAACCAACTAGTATACTCAGTGATTATATTCATGAAGGACTAATCAATAATCAAATCATTGAACTTCTTAAACTCTATTCACTCTTCATTGTTTATAATAGTGATTGGCGAACTCATGTTCTTCGTCACTCTCCATTGGATATAACTAGTTTTACATAAAAGTGGTGAACTCATGTTCTTCCTCATTCTTCTTTGGGTAGAATTAGTTCTTCACAGTACTCTTTAACTAATTTTATTCCTCACTCCCACCATAGCAATGCATATCCTTCCATATCTAGTTGAGAGAAGTATATGTTCTCAATATTTGTTAATCCATAACAACTAAAATAACACCCTAGTTGCCTTCGTTAATTACTTAGTTTTAGAGAGTCCGCCTAATTATCATAATCATTAATGTCAAATTTGGCATCAAATTTGAATGTATTCATTAATCTCTTGTAGTCATGGTCATTATATGGTAAATGAGAAATATTTTATGAGTCTTTCAAAGGACTATTTGGTTTTTTCCTTTAATCTCTAAATGATTCAATGCCTACTTTCTTGTTCTTGTCAATAATAGCTTGAACCAATTATTGCAAAATCTATGCCATTCCTTCCATGTGATACTTAAGCTTCTTGATATTGCTTCACCTTCATCTATCTCATCATCAACCACCATTTCAAGGTTTCTTGAAACTTTACTATGAGTTAAACACCATGGTGATGGCTCTCCAATTAACACATAACCGAGTCTCATATTCACCATACAATATCCTCAAAACAAATAAATGATTTGATACTACAATTAACCATATCTTGGTGTGAAAGTCAACATTTATCAATGTATATCTATTGCAAAATTATATGACAATGGAATTTTTTCTTTGTATTTTTTACAAATTATCTAACAATCAAATTTTTTGTTTTGTATTTTATTATTAGTGTAGCAAACTTTTCTACTCAAACAAATTAGACCAATAACAACAAATGAATTCAAAAAAGAAGAACAAAATCCATAATATAAAAGATACTGATAATTTTCTCACTAGATAACCCTCTAAGGAATAACTATAGGATTCATAAAATGAGACTCCCAAATAGACTCACAACTACAATCTTCTTGGTAATTTTTTTTTTTGAACTGTAATAGAATTTATGGGGAATTGATCATTTTGAAAGATTGACTTCCACTATTTCACTATATACAACTATTTCATTAATGCCACAAACAGGCCAGTTAGAACATGTCTCTAGACACTTGAACCCATGTTGCCACGAAAACAATTGTTCATCAAACCACTCAAGTTAAGATCATTTAATCTCTGTAAATTTCAAATGATACAGCCACAATGAAATTTTTTGTGCTCCCAATGATGAGTTAGATAAACCCAACTTATAGAAACAAAATATTTCAAACCCTTTTCCACAAGGCTATTATGTTTACATATAGACAAGATAATCACAAATGTGATGTGGTTTGACTTCTTGCCAATTTGTAGCATTACCCATTACAAAATTCTTCCTATGTTTTTTGACAATCATTATGTAGAAAAGTAGCTTGAGGGAATTTAACTTCCTAAGAAGCATTGTCCATTACAAAATTATGACATAAGTATTCTTGTGGAGAACAACTTAATTTACAAAAAACCTCAAAATTGTCAACTATTACAATTTTAAATCAAAATTGACCAGTGGGTTATCTCCTATGAGTTGTTATGGAGTAGCCATTTTTTTACTTACTTCATCAACTCCCGATTGGCTAAGGCTTCTTCCATCCTTACATTAGAACATTGAGAATATGTTCAGTGAGGTTGAGAAAACAAATAAGTTATTTTCAATTCATCTTTTTTTCTTTTCTTTTTCAGTGAAAATTATTTACTCCATTCATTAATTCAATATTGTAGATAACTGTCATTTCATGGTTGCAAGCTTGAGTCTAGGACGCTTTAAGGCACCACAACTACTCCAACTCCTCACTTAAGCAATGGAATTTAGAATTTAAATGACAAATACCTACATGATTTTTAGAATTGAACACAAGCACAACTCTATGCCACATGTTCACTACGGAAAGAGTGGTTAATAGGGTAATCAATAGTGTCAAGGGTGTCCACGGAAGAGGGACACAATGGACGAACCATGGGTGGCAATGAGAAATTAAGCTTCGAAGGACATAGAATTACCCCCCACCCCCTCTCGTTGCACCCAAGATCATTAGAACAATAGAGCACTAGAGTAGTTGAGCTAAGAGAAGGAGAAAACTCTGTGGACCAAAAGTATGAAAGGGAGCAGAAAAAACATGAAAGAGGGGGTCCTAGACTATTTTGGCCAACGAATTCCAAGAGAAGTGTATGGTGCATTGAAAAAGGAGAAATCATATTGCCATGAGGATCCTAGGGGGTTTACCAAGAGTAATCATGGAAGGAAATGTTCTAAAACATGCTTGAGATAGATTATCCCAAGCATGGAATTCAAAATTCACCCTTCCTATCAATTGAAACTTTGATATCAACAATTATTTGTTTTCTCTACTTGTAGTTTTATGTCTTATGTAAATTTATGAATTTCAAAATATTTTATGATATTGTATACATTAAATTCTGATGGTTCCTTGTGGAGAGTGAGTAATGTGGATTCATGCAAACAATTTTTGACAGATGGCATATATTGTGTAGATTTGTACTTGTAGATTCAATAGTGATATGCCAAAACATAAGACAAGAATCTACTCTGCTTTGCAGCAAAAACCAAAATTGATCGATGAAACAAAAAACAGAAAAGGAAGAATTTCAATAGCGTATAACACAATATTTCTCTGGGGAAAGCAACTGCTAAAAACCCCTACTATCTATATTGCATTAACCTGAAGATCTGAGAAAAAATACAATGTGTGTTCATCCTGGCAATTCTTGCACTTGTACAATATATCTCTCTGCTTTAGAATCATCTCAAGCCAACACTTAGCCAAATCTATTGTCTACCAAGCCCCTACTTCCTTGTGCAATTCTTGAGAGAATCAGCCCATATTTAATTGGGAAATCCTCACTCCATAACTACGCAATCCATCTATAGGCCTTCTACTGATTTCTTGCCCCATCTATACAACTCAAAAAATCATACAACTGATAGTACATTGTCTTTCAACTAATATCAACCGGGTTTTCCTCTTCACTGACATGCATGAGTTATTTATGAGTGAATCTTCAGTTAATTGTTGTGGCCCTAAGGATGCATTGGTGGTCGTCCCCATTACTAGACCTCCTATTAGTTTCTCGAACAGTTAGAACTAGTTTAACTGAATATAAGTCAATTAGACTGAGTTAATTAATTACAGCTCAAAAGAATTCAACCTGGGCCCCTAAAATTCAGGGATCACTCTACATGACTCTAGATAGACTTCCAACTTGAATTTCTTAAGCCAACTAAGTCAACTTAACTTAGTTAATTATTACAAGTTGCTATGAGAATAGAATTTCGATTTAATTCAAGGACAAATTAAATTAGAATTTCTAGATGTTATTTTTAACATTTATTGTTTCTATTTTCAACACTCCCTCTCTATAAGAAAGGAATTAAACTCTATCCAGATATGGTACCTTTGGAATGTTCTGCATGTAACACTTCTCTTTAGTCTTGTTTCTACTGAAACTTCTGAAACTAAAAAAACATCCAAAATAAGTCAGTATGATGAATCTGTCACCAGAGTCTTTGATTGCTACTATCTATTGCACTGTCTACTGAAAAATCTGCGCTTCTGCTCACTCTACACTATGCCATCTACACTGCTGCCAACTCTACTCTGCGCTCCCCAGTATCTGACTATTGCTAGTCTCTGCCTTTGTCACTCTGACATCTGACTGCATCAACTGCCACTGATCCATCCTACCCTTGTGTACTATGGGCTCCCATAACAAGGTAATGATTGATGAGACAAAACATCTCAATGGACCCTTCCCAATTTCTTAATTCTTGGAACTATTGCTTCACATCGCCCCACCCCTCACGTAGAGGTATGGCTGCATGTGCTCCCTCTTCCCACTTGGCTCGAAATTTCCTGCTACTAGAGTTCTTTACTTGAGTGGATGTCTCCACTCAGTCTCCTCTCTTCTTCTCTAATTGTGGTTGCTCCACAACTTGCTGAGGTTGCTTTTGAGCCTGCTCCTGAGGCTACTTCTGAGCATGCTTCTGAGATTGCTTCTGAGCCTGCTTCTAGGGCTACATGTTGAGAGCTAATTCATGTTCCCTCTCAACCAAGTCTCTAACATTTTCCTTGCTCCTCAAGGCTTCGCATGCATCTTTGACCTCAAGAGGATACAGGTTCTTGACTCGCACATCGATCTGTTTCCCCTGTCCTATGGCGATGTGTCTAAGGAAAACTTTTCCTTCGCTAAAAATCACATCGTAGCCATGGTCTTCCAATACCATGACAGAAACAAGATTATTCTTGAGCCCTAGAACATACATCACATCTATGATTCTGAGAGGGGATCCAAACTCCCTCTCAAAGGTAATTGTACCAATGGTGGTCGTGTTATACCTCCCATCATCTTCAAACTCTATGTTCTTCTTGAGGTCTTTCTCCTTAAAGTCATTGAAGAGATCTCTCTATCTCGTCATATGGAATGAGGCACTGTTGTCGAGATACCACATGCTTCTCATTACAGTGTTGGCCATGCACGCAATGAGAGTGAAATCAAGTTTGAATTGTGAAGCTATAGCTTCACCCACTGCTGCAATTGTAGGCTCATTCTTTCTTGATTTCTTCTATGGACAATTCGTGGGTAAGTGCTTGTACTCATGACAATGAAAACACTTGAATTTCACCAAGTCCTTCTTATTGCCGCTCTCCTCACCTTGGGACTTCTTTCCCTTGGCTTTATTTTCTTTGTTGACTAATGCAAAGTCCTCTTCCACTTATTTGGAAGAGGTCCCATGTTTAGTGTCACGTCAAAACTCTTCTTGTACCAAATCTGACCACATTTGCTCCCAATCTGGTAGCTTCTCCCCCCAATTAACAAAGTCCTAGTAATTGTCTCAATTCTTGGGAAGTCTTAGAAGAGCTAGGCTCACAATATCGTCTTCAATAACAGAAATCCCAACACTTCCAAGCTCATCCCAACAATGGGTGAACTTGCTCAAGTACCTCGGAATTGAGTCGCCCTTCTCCATCTTGATCTTTATGAGTTTTTCATTTAGTGCCAACTTCCTATGGTCACTAATATTTTGAAATAGGTCCGCCAATGCCTTCCACATTTAGTATGGAGTATCCTTACCGTGGAGACTCGAGACAATGTGGTCTCGAACAACTTCCAGGATAAGCCTTCTTGCTCTTGCCACACACTTTCTCCATTTAGCCATATATTTAGCATCAGATGTTGGAGGTTTAGGAATGTCATGATCTATGAATTCCTTGAGGCCATTGTCTTCCAGCACTGCATCCATCCTATCCTTCCAATCTATCTAATTGGAGCTTCCCTCTAAGGCATACTCAAGTCTCATGACGTAGAATGGCATATTACTGACTCAAAAGTATGAACTTGCAAATTCATTTTCACCTGCATAAAAAACTTGAATTCTCCCCTTCTATATTGTCTTGAGCTTCGATACCATGTAGATCTTTACTTGTAGATTCAAAAAGTTATGTGATATGCTAAAACACAAGACAAGAATCTACTCTACTCTTCAGCGGAATCCAAAATTGATCAGTGAAAACAATAAGCAGAAAAGGAAGAATATCAATCACACATAACACAATATTTCTTTGGGTTAAACAACTTCTAAAAATCTTGACTATATATATTGAATTAACCAAAAGATCTAAGAAGAAAATACAATGCTTTTTCATCCTGAACAATCCTTGCACTAGTACAATCTATTTCTCTGCTTCACAAACCAACTCAAGCCAACACTTAGCCAAATCTGTTGTCTTCCAAGCCCCTACTTCCTTGCACAATTCCTGAGAGAATTAGCCCATATTTAATTCGGAAATCCTCACTCCATAACTACACAATCCATCAATAGGCCTTCTACTGATTGAATGCACCATCTTTACAACTGAGAAAATTATACAACTAATAGTACATTATCCCTAAACTCTAATCTCAACTGGGTCTTCCTCTTAACTGACATGCATGAGTTATTTATGAGTGAAACTTCAATTAACTAGTGTGGCACTAAGGATGCACTGTTGGTCTTCCCCACTAAGACCTCATACTAGTTCCTTTAATAGTTAGAACTAGTTTAACTGACTATAACTCAATTAGACTGAGTTAATTAATTACAACTCAAAAACACTCAACGTGGGCCCCTAAAATTTAGGGATCACCCTACATGACTCTAGATAGACTTCCAACTCGAATTTCCTAAGCCAACTAAGTCAACTTAACTTAGTTAACTATTACAAGTTGCTATGAGAATACAATTTCAATTTAATTCATAATTTAGTTCAAGGACAAATTAAATTAGAATTTCTAGATGGTATTTTAAACATTTCTTGTTGCTATTTTCAACATATTGAACATAATTCAATAGAGAGGGTGTTAATAGAATGAGGAAGCAATTTTTGGTCAAACAACTCTAACATTGTGTATGGGGCAATCTCGTGTGTGGTCTTTGTGACCAATGATTGAAATTAGGGTGTTATCAAGGGTTACATTTTTCACTTATTCAATCCAATGTGAATTTTCACCAACTATTATGTACTTGCAAATTTTTATGTAAGCTAAATTTTTTGTACATGTTGGGCCTATATTATACATCACTCCATCTATATTGAGCACATCATTTGTTGGTTCTGTTGGCTCAGGAAATGAATTCCTTATCTCTAGAAATGCACACCCTTCCTTAGCAAATGCACTCCCTGTCTTAGGAAATGCACACCCTACCTTTGGAAATACATGCTTTGCCTTAAGAAATGCATGTCCTACTTTAGGAATTGCATGCTCCACATTAGGAAATGGACACCCTGCTTGTGATGCTTCAACAATTCAACTTTTGAAAATTTTTATCTAAACATCCTTGTAGCAATGATTTTGTTCATAATTCTCCACCATAATCAAATTGGAACCCAATCCTCTTAAGAAATATTCATAGAATCCATTTAGCAATAGAAATTGGTTAATATTATCATGAGGTGTGTGTATACCTTGAAAACAATCGTAAACTCTTCTAAGAAAATTCATGAATAGTGAAAATAAAAAATTGGCTTCCAGTTTACTACTAAATATCGTTTGATTAATCACCACATAAGTACTTAAGTATTTCTTAATATCCATTAATCACCACACAAGAAACAAAATACAAAATACTTGATAGACCTAAATATCGTTGTTAACAAATTTGGATCAAATTTTCAATGGATATGACATTGCAAGGGAATACGTATTTCTTAAAAAGGAACTTAGTTATGAAATTTGAAATACTAAAATAAAAATACAACCTTCCTTAAACTTAAATATAGTGGTGCTTGATATCAATTCCCTAACTTGTAATTGGCAATGTCCTTATGTCTTAATGCGTTATTGTTGTAAGAGTAATTAGCAATGTCTCTATGTCCGAATGGGCAATTGTCGTAAAAGTATTGTTGAGATTTCAACAAGATGATGGAGCTTAGTGAAAAGTGCCACCTTCACTAAGTGGGCCCGCAACCAAATTATGGCACAAAGGCTATTTTTAGACTATGTCTATTTTTAGACATATTGATCATGTCTATGAGTTGTAGGATGTTGTTTATGGATGATTGGTCAAGTTGGCAAAAATAGATGGACTTC
>APFE030789531.1:136887-147284 GCA_000404065.3 Pinus taeda
AAAAAAAAAACATATATTTTCGATTTAAAAAAAATAAAAAGCATTTAAAACTTTAAAAAACATATATGCATGCAGCTCCGCTGCCCAAGGTCGCACCCTCACAGGCGGTTGGGCAGTGGCTATCCGATTTCGAGAATCTGATAGCCACCACCACGGGCGGTCAAGCGGTGGCTATCCAATTCTCGGAATCAGATAACCACCACCCAGCCGCCCGTGGGAGTGGCTGTTGATTCTCGGAATTAGATAGCCATCACCCAGCCACCGCCATGGGCAGTCGGGCAGTGGCTATCTGATTCTGAGAATCGGATAGCCACCACTCGACCATCCCTGTCATGCCCCTACACTTGCGGTAGTCTTTCAACCGCTTATAGTGAGGTGCAGCACCACCGAACAATTTCTTTTCACCAATACTTATGTTCATGGACTACGCCTTAAAATTCGATACTTAGTTTATTTTTCTTCACCAAGTATTATTATTATTCCTTTATACTAATGAACACACATACACATTCATTATCCACAACAATTATACATAAAGAACACAATTGCAACAGTATAAAGGGAGGGGCAACTCCCTGAACAATGAGTCTGCCCAATTTCAATATATTATACAACTTTTACAATTTTACAAGTATACTTGGGAAACCCCCAAGTTTCATACTTAGCCAAATTTCCACCCGGCAACACCTTCGTGCAGCCAACCACGTTCATTGTTTCAACACACAAGTTGCCTTGCCCGAGTCGGGTGTGCGCGCTCTCACATGGACTGCCAACCAACACTCCACAACCGAACTCGTGTTACCTAGTGGGCAGGCGCCTTCGTGCACCTTCCACCCGCACTTACTACTGACGGGCAGGTGCCTACACGCACCCTCCACCTGAGTTACCAACCAGCGGGTGGGCACTCTCATGCACCTTCACCTGAGACTTCAACCGGCACGCGAGCACCTACACACACCACCCTCGTTTACCTCCGAACGGTGGGTGGGCGCCTTCGTGCAATCCACGACCCATGCTACACTTGTCACCTAGACTTCGTGCCAACCTTGTGTAGAGCTGCCCGATGAGCGGGCGCATCACTTGCGACTTGTTGCAGCTTCTACTCCACCCTTCGCACTTTTCTTCGATGATGTTTGATGTTCGAATGATCTCCGTTTGATGGATTGTCCTTCGCTCCAACTTACGCCCTCCATATATATGGGCAATTGAGCAAGTCGTGCTACTTGGTCGGCTCGTCCAACACGTTCAGCTGACGCCCTCATACTTGCCATTCGTTCGCCTTTGTTTGGTTGGCCCGCCCATTGCATGGGACCGAAAACCCATCCTTCGCCTGAACGCTTAAGTCTATGAGGTCGGCCTATGGGTGATGCCAACTCGTCCCCATGGTATAAACTCGCCATAACCAAGACTTCCCATGCACGTTTTTACACCGTTTGATCGTACACCTTAGCCATAGCTCGTCATTTCGCATTACATGACTGCAGGTCCTTACATCCTCCTCCACCTGAAGTCATTGTCGTCCTCGACAATATGTCATCCCGGTAACCATCCTGCCACCAAGATTTTCATATCCAAACAGTCTTATCCATGATATCAACTAGTCCACATACTGCAAAATCCCGGCAACATATGTAGAACAACCATCTACATTAGTGTCATCCCTCCTTCTATAGTCTGCCCGTCAAGATACTCCGCTTGATACTAACATCTGTTTGGACACTGGTACCCCTCATGACTCGAACTAATTGGGTATCTAATCCAACCATATGCCCAAACCACAAGAATTCACATTCTTATGCCACCATCAGTCTTTCTCTGACTTCTGCTGCATCTCGGACTCATCAAGAATCTGTCCAATTTCCCCATGCTCAGGTCCATGGAATTTCCATCCCATCTGCAGCATGTTCAACCCATGGCCTTGTTTCACAAGAGTGTACAACCTCCACTGGCTCATACATCTCCATGTGATAACAACATCAGCACAACATCCTTTGCTTCGGCATTCCCCATAGGATATCCATGAATGACACCTCTACACATGCTCTTGCATAATGTCTCTGCATAAACTGTCATGCTCCATGTCTCCAACCTGATGTCCATGACTCTAGTTGTCCATGATGTCCAACCTGAGTAGACTCCATCCCAACATCTGGTCATCTGCATCCAAGTCTGCAATTTGTCATATAGAAGCCTCCTCCCAAGGCCCCTTGTTAAGGTGGTGCAGCCCCTTCCAATCAAGGTCCCTGCACCAACCCATCTCCAAGGTTGTCTATAGAGAAAGGAGGGCCAGGAAGTTTCCTCCCTAACTCTCGTCCACCCATGTATTAGATTGATGTTATGTCCTCAAGTATTTGTGCATAGCCTCAATCTCCTCACATGTACGCCCAAGCTCTCCAAGCTTGGCTTTCATCAACTAAAAGTCATATATGCCCATAGCATACCTGCAAAACTCCACTATACCAGCCAAATCTCTACCTTCATAATCCTCTCCAACTACTACTTCTGAAGTAGTACTTGGACTCCCTTCTTTTGCAACTCCATTGTGAAGATCATTAGTAGAAGATGTCTCTGTCAAGTGCGTCAAGGTTTGTGAGATTGATTTCTCACTTACTTCATTCTTCCTTGCTCTTGCAACGAAGTCAATCAACTTCCCTTCCTTCATTGTTTGAGTCATACTCCCAAGTCCTCTTTGCTCCACATCCTCATGCTTCACATTCGGATCTTTGGGATACAAAGTCATAGAATTCATCCTCGTTTTATACTCCAAGAAACTCCTTCTATTCATCGGAACCATCATGGTTCTCCCCTCAGCTGTGATCAAGAGAATGTCTCGGTCCACCATTGGTAGGGCTTGTGCAAGTCTCATAAAATCTTGCCCCAACACCATAGAATGATCATCCATGTCCACGATCCTCAAGTCCAACTTTCCAAACCACGATCCCACTCTCACCTAAGTGTTCTCCATCACACCAGTAACAACTTTCATGGTAGAGTTGACTGCTTTGAAAGCACTCCACTCTCTCTCCAACTTAGCTTTCCTTCCAAAAGTTTGCTGCCTTCCTGCTTAAGAAGCTATGAGTAGCCCCCATATCCACCAAAGCTGCAAATCTCTTTCCTTTCACAGTCACTTGCACAAAACTCAGCTTCAAGGCATCACCTCCTTCTGTCAGCTTTATCTTGTGTCTTACATCAGCAACCTTCTTCAAGAATTCGGCCTCAGAAATGTCAATTGGCTTGTGCTCCAACTTGACATTCCTCCTAAGGTACTTCACCTCCTTGCTTGGCTCTTCTAAGCAACTTGATCCTGGTCCAGCTTGACTCCCTTCAAGCTTGTTCTGCACCGCATTCTGCTCAAGTGCACCAACCAAGTGTCTATTGACTACCTTCATAGAAATAAGCTTTCGAACATCCTCTGGATTGTCACAGTAATGTGTTCCCAACCTGTCAATGTAGTCGAGCTCCTCTTGCTAAATTACAACAACCTTCTTACCAAGAAGCTTCTTCATTATCTCCTCCTCAATTTGCTTGATTTCAGCTTCCACCATGGCACTTTTCTTCCTTAACCAGGCTCTTTCATCCAAGGGCTCTTGAAGACCAATACCACTTTGCCAGATCTCCTCATCAAGTTCCTTGAGTTCACCATCTATCATACTTCCACATTGGCTTTTGAGTTCTTCAAGTTCCTTCCTTAGTCTCGAACAGTCTTCCCGAATCTTCATATTCTCAGCCTTCATCGAAACCCAGTTAGAACTCCATCTACCCATTTGTTCCAACACCTTGTACTGGAAGACTTCACTTGCATTATGGCTAGATTCACCTGTCACAGGTTCATCCACCATCTTTGCCTTTCAACCTTCACCCAGTTCCTTCAAAACTGAACCAGCTCTTGATTCCACCTGTCAATGAGATCAGCTTCTTTCACCTGCAAGTACCTACTTCCACTGTCACTTCATCATGTACCAGCTCTAACCGTGGTCTCTGATACTATTTGTCACGCCCCTACCCCTGCGGTAGTCTTTCAACCGCTTATAGCAAGGTGCGACACCACCGAACACTTTCTTTTCACCAATACTTATGTTCATGGACTACACCTTAACATTCGATACTTAGTTTATTTTTCTTCACCAAGTATTATTATTATTCCTTTATACCAATGAACACCCATACACATTCATCATCCACAACAACTATACATAAAGAACACAATTGCAACAGTATAAAGGGAGGGACAACTTCCTGAACAATGAGTCTACCCGATTTCAATATATTATACAACTTTTACAATTTTATAGGTATACTCGAGAAACCCCCAAGTTTCATACTTAGCCAAATTTCCACCCGGCAACACCTTCATGCAGCCAACCGCGTTCACTGTTTCAACACACAAGTTGCCTTGCCTGAGTCGACCGGGCGGGTGCCTTCTATTGGCATTATGATACATATGTTGTACTTGATGTCAACCCACTCATCTCAGATGATAAATTATAGTGCAGCAAAGTTCACGCACTTTCATGCAGAGAAAAGTTCACGCACTTTCATGCAGAGAAAAGTTCACGCCCTTTCATGGAAAGAAAAATTCCTTTCATGCAGAGAAAATTTCACGCACTTTCATGCAGAGAAAAGTTCCTTTCATGCAAGGAAAAGTTCACACACTTTCATGCAGAGAAAAATACACGCACTTTCACGCAAGGAAAAGCGCATACATGTGGGAGAACTTATTTTTGGTCTGTGGTATTTAGTCCTTGGTATTTGAACCTATGGTTTTTGGCCATGGTATCTCGTCATAAGTGTTGATCCCAAGTATTGGGTCCATGGTATTGTTTTGTTATGGTTTTGGACCATGGTATTGAGTAAGGCCTAAGACTATAAAAGGAGAAGAAGATCATTAGGCAAGGGCATGGAAAAAGACTTGAATATCTGATGTAGTATGAGATCCAGTATCCAGGATATGGGTTATGATGCATTGCTTGATCTGAGCTAAGGAGGGATCTCACCGGTTGATGGAGAACAAGATCTAAGGATAGATCGAGATCAAATGGTTTGAAATGAATCATCTTTATATGGTTTGATCATGGATAGACTAGATCTAAATTATTGATGCATGTTTTATCGTACGCATGTTATGATCTGAGTATGACTAATGTCTGAAACAGCCGCAAAGTCATGATTAAATATGTATAGATCTATACGCGGGTTGGCTTTGGTGAAAGCACGTATATACGTGGGTTTTATTCATCATAGTAGCGTATACATAATGAAGTATGATGTTTGAAGTTGCAGTTGGGTTTGATTGTTATTGCAGAGTTCTGTAGTCTGCTCTGTGTTCTAGTGGCTGCGTTGTTGACAGGGTTTCAGTGTTTCAGTGATTCAGAAATTGATGATGCTAGTATTGATTGTTTTGTGCTTCAATGATATTGATGGGTCTAGTATGAGTATCCAGTGTGCTTCATATTATAGTGTTGTGATTCAGGAGTATCCAGTCTGAAAATGTATGAAACGTGGTACCTGGAGGAAGAAATAGAAGGTTGTTTCCTTCTGTAGTTCGACACCTACGTACTAGTACATCAGCTAGTACAAGAGCTGACGGGGTGGTATCTCCCTTCCAGTAGCAGCTGGAGAACGAGTAAAGGTTGGAGCATTTCAGTAGGCCAGCACCTATGTACTAGTAAGTTGATCGGCTAGTACAAGAGCTAAGGGGGTTGTAGCTCCCTTCCAGGAGAGTCTGGAGAACGAGAGAAGGTTGTAGCGTTATACAGGTAGAAGCCTGCGTACTGGTATAAGACTGCACCAGTACAGAACTATTGTAAATGAAGTTTCTTATTAAAAGAAGATAGAGACGACTTGCAGTAGGTGGTTTTCACCCACATTGGGTTTCCACCTTATATCATGGTGTTCATGTGTGCTTCTTGTGTGTGATGATCTGTTCTATTTTACTGCACCTACTTACTATACATATGGTTAAAGAAGTTCCGATGCACTAACTAAAGATCAACATGTAATGGATTAATTGAATCATAAGTATTCTGGATATATGCTAGTTGCATTAGACACAATTGGGTATACACGCGGGTTCCCTTAATTGAAGTAGCGTATATGTATCTAAGTATGGAAATGAAAAAGTTTTATTGATTTGATAATACTGATTCACCCCCCCTCAGTATTATTTCCAACAGTACTTGATGTACCATGTCAATGCTAGATCTTGTAAGGATGTGACCAGTTGTGCCTTATTTAAGTTATTATTCGTAATCTATTGCACCATCCATACAACATCCACAACAAACCAGAACTGTTCGAGGTATTCGATCCTGACCCCTTTAAAAACTATCATCTTCATTGTGTTCGCCATGTTGAATGGTGGAATTGGAGGTGGAGGTGGAGGTGAAGGTGTAGGCATATGAGGTGGAGGTGGAGGTGGAGGTGGATTGGATGGATGAGGTATCTGTGGGATACCCTGCTTAATCAATTGTATTTCACTTCATGGTGTAGTCAGCACCATCCCTTCATCATCATTTAAAGGGGATTCAATGAGTGGACTGTACTCTGAGCTCATTCCTTCATTTCTTCTGAAGAATTTACCACTTCCTGTAGCTCCAAACATCAAGGTAATTGCATAACCCTCTTTTTGCATAACAACATTTTAATCCACTTTTTCAATGATTTGAGATACTTACCTCATGGTCCCTTGAAGAGCCGACATTCTGCCTCGCTATAGCTGATATTTCGATCAACCTCAAACTCAGTCACAAAACTTCCAAGTGTGCGACCAATCCAATGATCCACATCCCATGCGATATTTCTTTTTGATGCTTCCAAATGTTGCACCAGTTCTAAAGTCCACACTATAGGACCATCGAGCCTCCACGTCCCTTGACTATCTTCCAATATAGACAACCATTAGTGTAGTTTGTCAAGGAAGAAACAGAAGAGTGCTTCTATCTCGTCTGTGTACAAATATCTCTACAACCACTGCTCCATGGAAAATGTATGGCTTATGTTCTCTTGCGCTGCAAACGCGTGCACTCTTCGGTCAATCCACTTCTTGGTCCCTTTCTTTGTAGGAAACCACTTATCACACATCTCTTAGATAGATCCTCGTCCCGGCAACGGAACGATTTGTTGGCTTAAGGGGGCCTGATCCAGGTTCAGAGTTATTCACGCCAACCAACAAAACCCTACATTGTTGGCCCTTTTGGCAACAACCTGCATAGTGCAGGCTATAGGCTCACCCGAAGCAATATTGGGGGATGCTAGAACTAGTTTTTTGCATCTAGAGACCATTTGATGTGTATTCTTAAGCCTTTATAGCTCAGATATGCCTTCGTGCAAATCTATACCTTCTTACTATCCACTACTACAGCTTTATCCAATTGACCTCCACATCTTCGCAAAGGTATACGATTGTTCTTATCAGACATAAAAGAGGCAGATTCATGACTTTCACTCAGTAAATAGCAACCCTAGATCTGGCTTCGTGCAGATCTACCCATTTCGAATAGTTATAATAACAGACATAGTTACTATCTTCGCGAACATGGTTCATTACTCATTTCATACATAGATATTAAAGATTCAATATATTTACGCAGTAGAACACATTCATCTATAGGAAACTGTTTACAGAAAGAAGATATATTAACTCAAGCATTTATCAAGAACAAGTCATAGACGTAATTGATTCAACCCAAAATCGTCTTTATTAGATTCAACATTCAATTTACAGACTCTTCTACCCTACGCACCCAACTGTAGGGGCCCTCTTCTACCCTTTGCACCCAGCTGGAGGGGGCACTCAGCTGCGGACTTTCCAAGGTCTCCATGCACTCAGTTGCAAGAGCCTTCCCCTTTCACCTAAGTACAGAAAACAGAGATTTCCTGCCTTAGCACCTTTCCCTTACAATGACCTTTTCCATCCAAATTTATTCTCCTACACTTGCTACAACTCAAATATTTATAGCCTTTATATTAAAATACCATGGCCTGCGACCTATGGGTGAGTCTTAAAACCATCCTATCGCCTACCCATTCAAGGCGCTAAAGCCCCTTTGACTCTTACTTAGCTATGCGCTCCGCTTCTTTTGCGGAGACTTTACATTCTTTACAAAATTCTAACCAAAAACTAATTAAGTTAACAAAAATTGACCCTAGGGACCCTATCCCAACACAATGTTTGTAGGTGTAACATTTAACACCTAGAGCTATAACCTATGAAGTATTGTATGCAATACACATGCTTGCCATGCAGTTAGCATGCGGAAGAATAGGGGGATCTAGGAGCTCTTAACGAGGGCTGCCAGAGGTCGAAGCTGGTGGAGAATGCATGTGCCAAGAGTTTTCATGTGGAGTAAATGGGTTATGAGAACCTATGCCTAATAGAGAGTGGTGCTTCTCGTCACCAGAAAATTGCCTTTAGTGATCACACACATCGAAGAAATTATTTTTTCTCGTTCTCTTGTCTTGATGGACCAATTGGTTATTTGTATGAAGCCATCCTTTTATTTCATTTCATCCCATGAAGCGTCGAAGTCAATATTTACTTTTCGACAACTCCAGTTAGCGAGGTAGTCTTCCACCTTGTTTCCTTCCCTCGAAGTATGTAGTGGGATAACATAATCAAAATTTGATAACAATTCCTGGATATTATTTTCCATTTCCTGTAAGCACCAACTATGAATAACTATGTCTCACGAATGGCCCGTGGTTAATTTCTTGATTACTTCTACGACGATTTGGGAATCGCCTTGTATCTGAATTAGTTTGTAGCCCTTCTTCACTGTGTTTTGGAGCCCACATTCAATCGCTCAGAACTCAAACATTTTTTCATAGAAATCCCATAATATTGAGAAAAAAAATCCAAAGGGGTTGAGTTTTCATTCCATAAACTACCCCCTATACCCGCTTGACCTAAATTTCCCTTTGAGGTGCCATCAAAATGGATAAAAATGAAGGTGTGCAAAGGAGGAATGAAGTAATTTGTTCTTGGAGCTCTACTTGGTTTTTTGTTTGAATAATTTCCACAACCTTTTGTGAGTTGGATACCCAAACTTTTCCTTATAACACACTCAATATCATCCATGTTGGCAACTTCTGCTAATGAAGGGAATGCTATTAATGTTTCCTTGATGTTTGATAAAATAATATCTTTAAGTACTTGGAGGTATACCTTCTTTCCCTCAAAGATGCGTAGTTTCTTTATTTCCATAGGGCCCAAAGGGAGAATCCAATGGCTAGAAAATAGGCTTGTGCTATCCACAGGTGTTTGAAATTATGCTCATAATAAGCTTCCAACCATGTTTTAATTGTTGAGGTGATTGAAAACGTGCGTATAAATATTTTTTGAATGAAACATCATAAGTTTTCAGAAAAAACGACATTGCAGGAGTAAGTGAGATGTTGTTTCTTCCCCTTGTGAGAAGAGAACACATACCGATGGACCCTCAAAGCCTTTAGATCTGAATCGCTCCCATGTTAGTAAATGGTCCCAAGCAATCATCCAGATGAAGATTTTTACTTTGGGCCAATCACCCTCCTGCCACAGACGTTTCCAGAGATATGATTGATTTTGAGATTGATTTTCCACAAGCATGGAGTAGATTTCCTTGATTGAGAATGACCCTAAAGATTGGTTTCCCCATTTTAGGATATTCGGTTTTTGCGATATGCGAATTTGACAATTTTCTAGCAACCTACTATATTATTTCCATTGGATATTACCATGTGTTTGATCTTGTGATGTGCACCAATCATCCCAAGTCTTTCGCCATCACCAAATTTGGTCTCCATCATGTAGTTTCCAGAAATCCATAACATGGTAAGCTCCCTGTGATTGAGAGAGGTCCTTGATTGTTCAAAAGTGATCATTGATGTGTAGAATAGGATATTGTTTCCACGATTCTTGCCAGAAAGCAACAGATGAGCCATTGCCAATTTCCTAGAAAGCCTTTTTCTTGACCCAATGTTTGGTCTGGGATTAAGCCTAGTTCCATAGTCCTTACCCTTTAATTTCCCCATCGAAAAGTAGTCGATTTGCATGTGTTTCTAAGGAAATTTATCCGGATTTAAACAGGAACGCAATAAAATACAGAGATAACCATATACCTAAAGATGCAGCGGAAATAATGCTTCATTTCATTAATGGAAAATACCGAAATATGCTTACAACCAGAATTGGAAATAAACCAGCTAGGACTATGAGCTTATCTATGAGAAGAGATGTGCGGCTACATGTCTCTGAACTGTTCCGAACTTGTGTTACAATGAGGCTCGAAGGCCTATTTATTATGAGAAACAATGGAAAACCCTTCACATTCCAAAACCGACCTTTAGAAGATGAAACGCCAAATTGTGGGCCCCGTTTTGGGTAAATTGGTACATCAATTTCCCGGGGTCGTAAATTT
>APFE030789533.1:0-31896 GCA_000404065.3 Pinus taeda
TATAATTGTTTAAGATATAAAATCAAAATAAGGAAAAAAATAAAAAAATATCATTGTTAATATTTAATCATAAATATTGTAAATAATCCATTTATATGTAACTTCACTTGAGCATGAACATACAGTTATTTTGGGTTTTTTTAATAGTGACAATGTTATGTTTACTGAATATATTTTCATAGTAGTATAGTGTTGTAAAGAATATAATTTGTTTAAGTCATTTCTCTACAAATTATTAATTTTTTTTAATCACATGGTGAATTGGTAACTGCTAGTCCTAATTTATGGGAGACCCCCCAGATCAATCCTCGTAGGACTCTCGGAGCCTCTATAACACTAGGAGTAACTGCGAGTCCTAATTTATGGGAGACCCCCCGGATCAATCCTCGTAGGAGTCTCGGAGCCTCTATAACACTAGGAGTACATCCAACTGCCAGTGCTAATCTATGGGAGACCCCTCGGATCAATCCTCACCAGGAGTAACTGCCAGTCCTAATTTATGGGAGACCCCCCAAATCAACTCTCGTAGGAGCCTCGGAGCCTCTATAACACCAAGAGTACATCCAACTGCCAATCCTAATCTATGGGAGACCCCTTGGATCAAACCAAGAGCAGATTGCACATCCAACCCCTTGTAGGAGCCTCAGAGCCTCTATAACATCAGGAGTACATCCAATGACAAGTCCTAATCTATGGGATACCCCTTGGATCAAACTAAGAGGATTACATCCAACTGCCAGTCCTAATCTATGGGTGACCCCCCAGATCAAACCAAGAGCAGACTGCACATCCAACCCCTCGTAGGAGCCTCGAAGCCTCTATAACACCAGGAGTACATCTAATTTCCAACCCCTCGTAGGAGCCTCAAAGCCTCTAGAACACCAGGAGTACATCCAATTGCCAGTCCGAATGTATGGGAGACCCCCCCGATCAAACCAAGAGCAGACTGCACATCCAACCACCTGCAAGTCGGGTATACTAAGATCCCATGACTCATGAATCCACCCCTTTAGCTTCCACCATAGCAGGTCAGTGTACTCAATGAGATTTGAACTTCGGTCTCTCAAGCTTCGCCCAAGTGACTTACCGTCAAACCACACATCACCATACTTCTCTACAAATTATTATTAAAAACATGAAAGAGTGAAATTGATGGACATGTTAATGACACTAAGGGACACATTGAAATTGATAATCATCTTATTCCAAAATACACATTTCCACTACTATGAAAAGTGTATGTGTAAGGTTTTGTAATCCTCCTATTCTTTTTATGGTAGGTGTGTGTAAGTTTTGTAGTCTTCCTATTCTCGTTAATCTTGTTAGGTGTCAATTAACAAATGACATGGTAATTTTTTAATCAAGTTCTGTAAAAAATTAATTTAAACAAGGTTTAATGATGTGATTTAGGTATGCATGGAAGTTAGTGCTGTGAATTCCACCCATTGATATTGTGGCAATGACGATAATATAATGCAATTTTTACATTTAAATTGTCCAACCAAAATTTTTAATTAGTAAAATGATTAAAGTATCCAATTCCAATAGAAAAGAGGCCTATTGACATAACTAGTTACATGTTAACGGATGATTAACAATCTATATAATTTTAATTTTTTTTACAGTTAATAATGTTTTTACATCATAAACGATGTATGAAAATATCCCATTTCAAGTCTATTTTTTGTTGAATGTTGGTGTCATTATTAATATGAAGCACATAATAGAGAAAATCATGCTTTATTTCTTTTCTACTTAATTCTCCCTATTTGTAGGAGAGAAGGAATACAAACAATTATATCCACAATCAATCAAAGAGTTGGAAGGCATACAATTATATCATATCCACTAACAATCAGAGAGTTGGTGGGAAACCGCCATAGCACTCTGGAGTCTCTTCTGCTTCAATGTTCTATGGGTGCGTAAGGCCATGATTATTCTATTGTTGGTTGAATCGGATGCTCAAAAATTACATGATTATATTTACTCCATATTAATTATACATCAGTGGCAAAAGGTTTGTTTTTGAGCATTTGATATTGAGATATTGGTTTATTGTTTGCTAGATAACATAATTAAATGTGATGACATCTAATTGACAGTGAGTATCTCAATACATAGTTCATCTTTATATTTATATATAATATAAATATAAAGACGGAAATCCTCATTTTTATGTAGATTATGGATTCTTGAAATATTTTGGGATTCAATGAACACGAGTAAGATCTCAAAATTTTCTAAAAATCTACGATTAATCTAAACTTAGAGCTAAAAACCTATATCTAACCATACATTTCCAAAATATTTGGAAATACACTAAGAATTCGAATACTAATCTAATAATCTCTTCAAAGTCTATAAAATTTATCAAATTAATAATTTTTTTGATTTATTATATAGTTTATATGACTGAAGAATTCGAAGATAAAAATAAAATTTCTGACTTTTGTTTACATTTTTATAGACTAAAAAAATGATGAAACATAATTTTGTTAGTAATATTATGAAAGAAAGATTTAATATTTTTTCGAATCTAAAAACTTAAAAGAATAATTATTTTTATCCACTATTTTATAATTTTAAAATTTATATATAAATACTTTATATTAAGGTGTTTATGTTCTCTTCCAATATCATTTTTGACTATGGATTTCATGGAGCTTTGCTTTTAACTTTGCAATATTAGATATAGTTGCTATGTAACTTTCTCCATTAGTGGGAAATCTAGCTTATTAGTCCTTGCCTTTGGCATAACAGGGACTATAACATTTGATTGAGCGTTGAATCCATTTTAAGTTGGGTTGACCAACTCATTTAACTAATCTTTTAAAAAATCATTTCATCAAAAAATCCCTGTATCCAAAGCTTCTGGGTTGAGGTCTTATTGCTGGGCTGTGGATTTTGTTCTTACCAAAAAAATGTTTTATCCAAAGTTTGAGAATACCTATCCACCCTTTTATTGAATGTTATCGAAAGTTTGAAAAAACCCATCCACCCCTTTATCCAAAATTTGAAACTCCATATATCTTCCTTTTTGTATATTTCAAAGTTTGGCACTGCATATAAATTTGACACTACATATATCCTTATCCTTAGTTTTACAGTTGGCTTTGCCTTACCACCTATTTCCACCATGCAAATTGGAATAAATTAAACAACATTTTCGGCTTGCCACCTATTGCTACTATGCAATGTCACCACCTATTGCTATCATGCAAGGTTGCTGTCAAACCTAGGTTATGGTGTGGGCGTCATTCCATCTCCTATGATCACATGATATCCAAATATAATCACATGATATCCAACTAGATTGCTGCTTCAGGGATGACCTTACTGGTATTTAAAGAGAGAGCTCGTTGTTGAGAAGGTCATAAATGATGCCTTGCCTGTACTTAAAGAAAGAAGAAAGATCTATATCTGTGGACATCTCAACCATGCTTTGATGTAAAAATTCATCCGTTGCAAAATGGAAGTAAGATATTAAATCGAAGAGTATGTTGGATAAACCTTACAGTTCCAGCATGATGGATAGGCCGTTCAATATGTAAGGAGATGATAATGAAGGTCGAAGAAACAAGTGTTACTACCCAAGTCTCAGTTGACCGAACAGAGGAATGATTGTTTGGCCAGTGGACTTAGCTCCCCGAGAGGAGGGGTGGGAGGAAGAAGCTGCTAGAACAGTTGGGAGGCCCCAAGAAGATTAGTTGTTAAGGACCCCTGGTTGGATAGTATAAAATCTGTGAAGGTCAACCCTATAGAGGGTGAAGGGAAGAGCACCCCCAGTGGATAAATCAATGCATTTTCATCTGATGGCATGGAGAAATTTCATTCAGGAGGCAAGACTAAGTGATGACTAGATGGGACAGATTGAACATGCATGAGTCTCATGCTGTAAAGAAAGTGAAGAACATGTCTTACATGCATGAGGGCACACATGTGGCACGATGCATGCACAGATGGTAATTATTAAGGCATTGCTATTAATTAATTATTCCGTGTAAATCTAATTTAGTTAAAATCCAAAGTTCATTCAATGTACCTATAACGTGGGAAGCTTTTCCATGGATGAAACGCCAGAATAATCACCCACACATTAAAGAAGGTGAGATAAGAGAACAATGACTTTATCTCCCTATTACTTGAGCGGTGTAGGGTAGAAGAATTGAGAAGTGAAAGCTAGCAATACCCGAGAAAAGATCCTTGGGGCTGGGGCTCATAACATCCTTATATTATTCAATTTCTATGCATGACAATCTCCACTGATGAACAGATGGAATTGCAGGCAGGCCGTGGTTAAAGCCTGACAAATCTGAGTTGAGGACTCTACGTGGTACTTGATCCAATGGTATAGCTTCTAAGGTTTAGATGGAAGGGTTCTAGTGGAAAGCAGAGTTACCATGGTAATTTCTCCACACTTCCCTGGGCATCAGCTCACTCGTTTTTAGTTTTGCATGTTGGAAAGTTTAGCACTGCGACTGGAATATTCTCCAGGAAGTTGCAACCATGTCTTGATTCTTAATGAGGTATTCCGTGTGATTTTTATCTCATTTCTTTTGCCCTTGGTTGAATATGGCATGAGACCTAAATTTTCCAATTGTTGGTTCGTCCTCATTTGCTCTAGAAAGTAGAGTTATAGGTCAGTGCCTTCATGGCCAACCCAAACCATGTTCTCCAGTGTATACTTCCTTCGCTTGGACTTCAGTTCTGAATTGTAAGTAGTCCTTAACTTTTTCGGTTCAATGAAAGTTTTCTTCAGTTTTTTTTGGCATAGAAGTCATGACATCAATGAATTAATTTGCATGTATATTTTTTTCTTAAAGCGGTCAAAGCCCTCATCTTTTTTCCTGTGCTAGTCTAGGGTTTTCGCTCATATGATCTCTTGTATAGTTTTGTTAATGTAGCAATTAATAACTCATATGCTACTTATTTATAATCAAATTTAAAATGAAATACTAATGAAAAACCTGAATCAGATGCCTTAATGTTTCTGAAAATTGTGTTTTAGATCATGTAGTCTTTTCAATACATGTTTATTTTTAGCTTAGATGTTTTATCTATTGGCCTTCTAACTTAGTGCAATGGCCTTCCATATTCAAAATTTCCAAGCTTTCTACTATACGAAAATTCTGATAAGGAGGTTTAAGCTTGTGCCCATACTGATGAGTGAGGGCTTTATGCATGTAGGGAAGAACACCCTCCATTTTTCTTTCTTATCTAGCTTCCTCTCTGTATATAAGAGCTATACACTGACTAAGCCAACCATTGTTTTGCAGTGAGAATTTCAAATTTTTTTTGGAGCAGAAGGCCGAAGATCTAGAAGGGGTAGCCACTTGGCTATTGCATGCAAGACCCACTTGGTTTTGTTTTGGTTTAATTTAACTTTACTTATTCCTTAATTACTATTTTTTTTAATTAATTTACTAGAAGAATGACATCATAAGGTTATTTTTAGTTAGTAATTACTCTGACTAAACTTGACATGATTCAACTAGAACTTCATCCATAGTCGCCACATTGCTATAGAGAGTGGGATTCGTTGAGCCAACCAGGTGCAACAAGATGTTGAGGTCCTAAATGAAAGGTTGAGAAAACTACTGACATATTTCATATTCTTCTATTACCAAAATATGTTTTGAAGATCTTGGATTTTCATTTCTAGCTGTGTCATGGTTCTCATTTATAAATTTTCTCATCATGTTAGAGTAAAAAAGGATGGAAAAGAAGTTCAGACTCATTTTTTTCACAGAGAGACATGGCTGTAATTCCTTATATATGTAATTATGGTCTTTATTCATGTTCAATAAGTATTACTTAATCCCACTAATGCTAAGTTCTTAATGACTGATGGTTGGAATATGTATCATTAGACCAGGATGATTATTGCGTGTGTGAGGATAACATTTGATGCACAACTTCCATTATTACATATGTCATCATATTTCATTGATTATTACTTATGATATTATGTGAGTCAATGCTTAGGGCTAATCAATCCACTTGCATGCTTGTTACTATGAAACATGTTCAGCCACAACAGTGGGTAAACATGGGAAAAGTAAGTGAGAACTCAACAAATTTGAGAGAAGAAAAGGCATTAAAATGAATTTGTTTTCATTATAAATAGTTTGAATATTAGTCCTATATGTTGCTACTGGATTGTACTTTCAGTCCCATTTACCTACCCTTGTGATCATTTGTGGACACTAATTTAATTATTCTATTATATGTTATTTTATCTAATTAATGGTGGACTGAGATTGGAATGTGGCATTTTAATCTACTTTTTTTCATTATTTCAAGTAGGTAATGCAAAGTTCGATGTTGCATCAGATGAGGTGTAGACAATGCAAAAACTTATGGCAAAGCCCTTGAGTGGCTATTAGAGAACACACCTTAAAATGCCATGTCATATTTTGGATGAGAAGGAGAGAAGCATCCAAAGATTTATCTCTAATAATGCTCTAATTAAAGATCCAATTGCCTTTAAATAGGAATGAAGGACAATAAATCCATGGACACCAGAGGAAAAGAAGATATTTTTGAAGACTTTCTTCTTGTATAACAAGAACTTCCAGAAAATTGCATCTTTCATAGAGCATAAGACTATTGGAGGTTGTATTGAGTTTTACTACAAGAACCAGAAATCTGATGAATTTGAGATGGTGCGGCGTAGGCAGTGACTTAAGAACTGTAGAGATTATTTAGTTCCATCTACTTACTTAGCTACCACAACCCCTACAAACAATTGGTGGAGGGAAATAACTGCTATTTCTATTTGATAATTTTCCTGATCCTGCAAGTGTAAATAGTGACAATGGCGGGGTTGCACAAAGTATTTTAAGCAAGAATGTAAACAACAATCAGTTTGTCTCTGTCATTTCAAGCATCCTTGATAACCATCTAGGAAATTTAGGTAATTGTAAAAAATATTTTCTTTGTGTGACATTGGCATGTTTCTACCTTAGTTTTATATTTTTTTGGTCTGATTTATAGTTTCAACATTTTATTATTGATGTTATATCCAAAAAAATAAAGTAATTTAAACGATTAGAAATTATGTTACCTTGTTTTGTTTTTCCTTTGGTTCAATAATTTTTAGTTTTCCCTTGTAGTGCAAGCAATTATTTTGAATTATTTAAGTGAAAACACTTCTTAGAGATAGTTCTGCTGTAGGTTCTGTCACTGGAAGAAATATGAATACAAAACATTTTAATAAAGTAAATGATGTTAAAAGTCCATGAATTGCAACAAATATCACAAAGGAATTTGATTCGCAGTGGATGGATCATGAGATGGTACCTAACATGTAGGCATTACTAGCGGTAGTATGTAAAATTCTAATTGCATTGCATGCTTTTGCTTGGGTATATGCAGGCACCGATTGCATCTAGCGCAAATCCATTATTGTACAACAATTCAATTCATGTTCTGTGTAATGCCAATGCTTCAGAAGGATTCAATCCAAAAAAATATGTAACACTTCTAGAGATGAATTTATATACTGGTGAAATGACTTGCTTGGATGGTGGTCAATTTTCTCTGGAGAGACCTATTTTTTCATTCTTTGTGGGTGGAAATCATGGATCTGTGAGACCCCTATTGTTCAAGCATTGGAAAGAGGGCACTGATAGTGATATACATGTTAGTGAGCAATGTCCCCGTGGATTATCTTATCATGAGTTTATGAAGAAGAGCAGATACATATCTTAGATATGCATTATCACAAATGTAAAATGTGGTTTCAAATATCCTAGATATGCATTATCACAAATGTAAAATGTGGTTTCAAATTGGTAGGGACTGCCATTGCCTACAATCCTTGTTTGAAATTGGGTTACTAACCATAACGAATCCACAGAAATGAAATATTATCGATGCCATGAATTTACTTAAGAATTGGTTCATCAATGTTAATGAGATATGATGTTTTTAAGTTATATTGGTTACAAATATGAAATATATTTCTTTCCGAGTACGTGAAACGTATTTTCATAATTTCTAATAGGAGGTTTGAAAATTATTTATTTATGAGAAATATATATTTATTTTAATTTTAAATTTATTGATTTCTTAGACATTCAGGAAATATTAATATGGAGTTTTAATCTTGTGAGGGAAGACAAATACACCTTGCTTGACAAGATCTTGATGGATATATTATGGAGCTTTTATTTTGTATTAGAATACAAAGAGGAATACCTTGCTGGACAATATCTTGATGGATATATTATGGAGCTTTTATCTTATATTAGAAGACAAAACCCTGTTTGCGAAGATCTTAATGGACTCTTGATCTTGTGTTCAAAGATAAATACTTTTCTTGACAAGATCTTGATGAATGTATTATGGAGCCTTTATCTTGTACTAGAATACAAAGACAAATACGTTGCTTGACAATATCTTGATGGATATATTATGGAGCCTTTATCTTGTAGTAGAAGACAAAATCCTTTTCTCAAGATCTTAATGGATAAATGGGCAGAAAGATATAATATTTTTCTCTCAATTTGGAGGATGTCAAAAGGGCATACCTCAATTAGATTTTTTTTTTTTGTATGCATAGGATTAGAGAGAGGTTAGCACACATTCAATTACACTTTTAATGTGGCCAGACTTCACTTTTTCTTGCCCCATGTTCCTTCTAGTATGGATGTTAGAGATGCAACTCTAGTCACTTCTCCAAACACAAGAGTCTGTATGATTATCACTGGTTTTAGTTTTAGTTTTTACAGTGTATTCATAGATAGTCTAGTTATGCTGGAAATATTGATATTTCTTGAATTTTGGACGAGTGTTAAAAAAATCTAGTTCGACTTTCATGTTGAGACCAACTTCAACATATTGAAACCACCTACTCAGTAACAGAAATAATGATACTTGATAGATGTACATGGTTAAATTAGTATTTTGAAATAATACAACTTAAACTTTTATAATATAGTTTGAGTAAGCGCCTAATAGTTAAGAGCATGTGTTTCCTCCTAAGAGGTCATATTTTCAAAACTAGAGGCGGGTAAAGCGTGTATGCATTTGTTAGACTTAGCAGTGAAATTATTGCGTAGAAGCGGGTCCCTTGTCCCACAAATAAAGGGATCTCATACACCAATTTGGTGTTTTGTAGACGTGAGACCTTTGTCCCACAAACAAGGGGTCTCGTACATCAACTTGGTGTCTCACTTGACGGTGACCTTAAAATTGGATACGGCAAATATATGCGATGAATTTACTTGAGAATTGGTTCAACAATGTTAATGGGATATGATGTTTTTAAGCTATATTGGTTACAAATACGAAATGTATTTCTTTACGAGTAGGTGAAATATTTTTTTATAATTTGTAATATGAGGTTTGAAAATTATTTATTTACTAGAAATATATATTTATTTTAATTTTAAATTTATTGATTTCTTAAATGGGACATATTTGATGAAGGAGCCATTAGATATCATTTTTGGGATTCAACTGCGTTAAGTAAGTCATTCACGTATGACCATTTCCATCAGAGGTAGACGTAAGTGACTAATTTCTCATGATTTGACTAGTTCACTTAGCACTGCGTAAACCCCCTATACTTAAATTCAAAAAGAGTGAAGGGATCTCTACTTGAATGGTTCATGAGGCACAATACGTGCTAAGGTTTTGCAAATGGGGTAGCAAGCTAAGTGGGCTAGATTGTGGGGAAAACTCCACAGTTAAAAGTGCTTGATCTAGAGGTGATCTGGGATGGGTGACCTCCTAGGAAGTCCTGGTTACCGGGTGCAAGCCTTGGAAGTGATGATTGACGCTATGTGATTTATTTCACCAGTTTCAATCCCACTTCTTCACCCCTGTGAGCATCACTCGATGCAATGAGTGCTAAGTGGACTAGTCAGATCATGAGAAATTAGTCACTTACGACTACCTCTCATGGAAATGGACATACGTGAATGACTTACTTAATGCAGTTGAATCCCAAAAATGATATCTAATATATTGCACTGCATAAACCCCTATACTTAAATTCAAAAAGAGTGAAGGGATCTCTACTTGAATAGTTCATGAGGCACAATACGTGCTAAGGTTTTGCAAATGGGGTAGCAAGCTAAGTGGGCTTGATTTTGGGGAAAACTCCACAGTTAAGCGCGCTTGAGCCAGAGGCGATCTAGGATGGGTGACCTCCTGGGAAGTCCTGGTTACTGGGTGCAAGCCCCAGAAGTGATGATTGACGCTATGTGATTTATTTCACCAGTTTCAATCCCACTTCTTCACCCCTGTGAGCATCACCCAATGCAATGAGTGCTAAGTGAACTAGTAAAATAATGAGAAATTAGTCACTTACGACTACCTCTCATGTAAATGGTCATACGTGAATGACTTACTTAACGCAGTTGAATCCCAAGAACCCGATGCAATGAGTAGTCAAATCATGAGAAATTAGTCACTTACGACTACCTATCATGTAAATGGTCATACGTGAATGACTTACTTAACGCAGTTGAATCCCAAGAAGGAGACATTATTATGGAGTTTTGATCTTGCATTGGAAGACAAAGACCTTGGTTGACTAGATTTTTATGGATATATTATGTAGCCTTGACTTTGTATTAAAAGAAAAACCCTTCTTTCCATGATCTTAAAGGATAAATAGACATAAAGATATAACATCTATAATATATTTCTCAATTTGGAGGATGTGAAAAGGCATAGCTCAATTAGAATTTTTCTTCGAGAGGATTGGGGAGAGGCTTGCACACATTGAGCTACACTTCAAATGTGGCCCGACTTCACTGCCACTACGAATGAGATGCAACTCCAGTCACTTCTCCATACACTTGTTAGATATGAAACTCCACATACTTCTCCAGAGACTTGACTCTACATGATTATTTCTAGTTTTAATTCTATTTTTTACAATTGAGAAAATATCTCAACAATAATCAACAATCAACAACCCAATCTTACCTATTTACTAATGTAAGCATTATTTCCAAGTCCCCCCTGTAATGCTTACATTACATCATTACAAATATTAATAAAAAAAATGACAAATTACAATTCATGTGTTATATATGTTTGAATAGTCTTCGTCGTCACTTATGCCCACTCTAAAGTCTCCCAAATGCTCTTTTAGCCACTACAATCTTTAAGGTTCCCATTCAACTCATTTAAGCCATAATCACCTTTGAGCTTCTTTGATGAATTTTGCATAATTGACACTTCTTGATCCACTCTAAAGTCTCCCAAATGCTCTTTTAGCCACTACAATCTTTAAGCTTCCCATTCAGCTCATTTAAGCCATAATCACCTTTGAGCTTCTTTGATGAATTTTGCATAATTGACACTTCTTGATCTTCTGATGGAAAATATCGATAGTCGACCACTCTATGGATAGTCTCCCATTTATCAAAGTGTAACAAACTACACATTTTTTTATAGTTATATAGGTGACTTGTCTCATTACTTGGCATATTCAGTGGTCAATTATGCAACTAATCTTTCTACACATGGATTTTATAACATAACATGTCATTGATGCTCTTCACACTAGAAGCACAACAAAATCCATAAATATATAACAAATTCATACAATCAAACTAACAACAAATTCTCTGGCCACCTAAAAACATTAATAACCACTAATTTAACTATATTCTCTGTTAATTAATTAATTCTGAACTTTTAAAAAACAAAAAAAAATACAATTTTAATATCCAAACACCCAGATTTTCTGTAATGGAGATAATATAACTCATCAACACTCCCATCCTCTGGAAAGCCTAGTGGTAAACGACCCTTCTATGCAATGAATTTAACTAAAACACAGGCAAAATGCAAGAATCATGCCTCCAATCACTGGCAAAAGAAATGATTCAAACTTTTGAAGACAACTGCAGATCCAATTCCTGAAAACGCATTGCTCAGCTGTAGTCAATATAGTCAATTGTAGCCGAGTTTAATTTGCTGCCAATTTCCACAACTGTTAGAGTAGCTGAAAAAGCATTTGCAAAGCCTTTTCAAAATTTCAATGGGCAATGTGGACTCTTATGTTGCAGCGAGAGGCAAGAATGAACACATGCTCTGCAACTAGATCTGGAGGACCAACGACACGTTTCTCATGCAATACCATAATACTGACTGCATCGGCTCACGTTTCCAGATGCATATCTCACTCCAAATACCCGATATCTTAAAATAGGTTTTGCGGTGAATGGACTGACAATAGGAACACACTCCCGTGAGAAAGAGAGGGCCAGCAGGCCAGGCCTGTCTTGTGCACGAGCATATAGCAAATACGGAAGAGGTAGGTCTCAATCCCAGAGTGAGACAAAGTGTACATTATGCTGCAAAGATAGTCTCGGACCCCAGGATGTTCATGTTTGTACAAATAGCTTACTGCAATCTGCTCGCAAAAAATGCCGAATCAAAGAAACGAATGAGCCACACGTTGTCTCCTGTCCAATCTTCGCATCAGTCAGAGTACATCAGCACCGTGGGTTAATGGTATTCTCTGCAACTGCAACATTGTTTCACCGAATTCCTCCATCCTGCTCTGATATCCACGCAAGACTGCACAATCTTAATGTCCTCGGGAATCCCTTACACTCAACAACAAACAACGTTGTAACGGATGCCAATTTTTGGACGCAATAACACCAAACAAACACAGAAAGAATTATCAAATTCAACACTCTCAAGTCAAAAAATAAATACTCTCTCAGAACAGACCTACACTGAGTTATGTACAGAAAACAAAAACTCAGATCATTTCCAACTCTGGCCCACTCTTGAGGGGACCCATAGGGGCTTTGATATCAATAAGAAAAATGAGCAAACATTGAGGGCCCATAGTGGCTTTGATATCAACAAGAAAAATTAGCGAACATAGTGTACAGATGGCTTAAAAAATAATTTGTATTTTTCAATTGAACACTCGCATACATGCTACATAAATAGTGTTGTGTTTATTAGATCGCTACATAAATACTGTTGTGTTTATAACATCTAATAAACTTTTAATAAAGAAAAATTGTTGAGAAAATATCTCAACAACCAACCCCTCAAAGTTATATATAAAATAAAATACACCCACCAAGCTATATATAAAATAAAATACACCCACGGAAAAAAGTTTTATATACCAACTATTTTAACCACAATATTAATGTTACATTTATAAAATTACTAAAATAATACTCACATTTATAAATTAGAAAATATCAATCACCAAAGTAAACTGTAAATATCAATAACAAAAAAGCTGGCAATATTGAACTAAATAAAATTGTTCCTATAGATTTTAATATATAAATACATAAAATTATTGAAATAGAAAAATCTATAAATACATAAAATTATTGAAATAGAAAATTTTAAGTTAATTTTTTTAAATTACTTTATATATAATATTTTACTTTACATTTTAATTTGAGAAAAATACGGAGATTTTTTAACTATTCAATATGGAGTTGATGCAGAACATGTAAGATGATATTAACATATAAAAGAGATATGTAATTCTTTCTATAATTAACATAAAATTATCATAGAGTATTAAATAAAATACATGTATTTCCCAAAAAAAAAAAAAAAATCATTCAATTACTGTGTAAAAGCATTGATAATTCTTTCACTATTTAAAAGTACTTTAATGTTATTCCCAAATAAAATGCTTGAATATATTTATTAATGAATATATTGTAATAGAAATTTTAAATATTTAATATCTCGTAAAAATAAAACATTAGATATATTTAATATTAAATATATATAAAATATTTAAAACTCATTTTAAGAAAAAAATATTATTTATCTAATATATAATAATGTAGGATATTTAAAAATATTAATAACATTTTTTGAATGAGTAACATAATAAGATATTTTGATTAAAATGAAAAGTAAAGTATATTACTCAACCTAAACAGATAGACATTTTAATATTACATATATAAAAAATTCATATATACATATTTTTTTTTCTTTAATTCATAATATAAGAAAGGTATAATAGAGAGTTAATGACCAAAAGAAATTAATGTATATATAAGGTGTAATCTTTGATAGGTGTCCTACCCGGATGGCCTTTGCGTAAAACCTAAAATGTTAACTTTCTAATCAACCCATAGTAAATCTTATATATATCAACCCAAATATATGTATGTGTATATATGTATGTGTATATATATATGTATGAGTAAGATTTCACCACCACACCACTATAAAAACGCCCTTTTGCAGAGCTAACGACCTTCCACACGCTGATAAGGAAACATTCTGCTTAATATTTATTCACAGTTTCTCTGTAGAAAAGCTTGGAAACATTCTGCTTAATATTTATTCACGGTTTCTCTGTAGAAAAGCTTGGTAGATCTACCTACAACATACAACAAGAAGAGGTGAATTGTGAGAAGAATATGTACAAAATCTGTGGGAGTCTTATCTTGCAGAACTGACACACCGTCAGATGTATCACACCTCATCTCTTTTCGCATTGAACGTGATTGTCACTATTAATATGAGAACAGGTAAGGAAGACATAAAAAAAATTATATCCACAAACAATCAAACGGGCTGCCGCATACTGCGAGCCCACACATGCTTTGTGTCTTTTTATGCTTTAAAGAATCCAGGGGATTTCCCGAATATTATTTCCACCTCAGTCACTCTATCCCACAGAAGGCCCTTGTTTGTTACGTATTAGTTTTGGTCATTCTATTCCATCTCAAATTCGTTGAGGGACCGTGCTCTGAGCCTCTGTTATTTTTCAGAGTATGAGCTGGTAATTTGTCATACCCATAGGTTCACATGCAGCCTCTGATCCTTTGTCTGTTGAAAAAAATATATATTCCTTTGTAGTGATCGCGTGTTGTCCTCTCCATCCTTTAGAGATCTGTTTTTTCTGCTTGTATTAATTATGTGGAAACCTATTATACCCACTCCAATTCATATTTGAGAATTAAATTTTATAAGGCATTTGTTTGGTGATCTGACTCTATTATGAAATGTAGTTTAAACCGCACATTGAACTAACCTCTAATACTGTCATCAATTTTAATTGAAAACTTAAGTAATATATTTTATTACTACCCGTTTCTCCTCACTCTAGAAATATTCGACTTAGATCAAACATAATACAATATAATTATATAATTGAATGGATAACTACTAAAATAACAAGAAATTATTCAAACTCCTTTTTTTTTTTAAAATAGAAAAACTAATTGATAACCATTATGGAAGGTTTCTAAGAATTAATAAATTTAATAATGAAACATAGCTGAATATAATGAAGAAGAGTAATTGAAGTAATTAATGGACTTATAACTTTGGAGCCAAATAGAAATAGGTGCATAGATAATTTTGGATGAAATATTAGCCCCAACACCATGTTTTTTACAAAAGTTAACTGACATTATTGAAACATGTTTGTGCACATTTTATTCCATCTTTAGCTTAAAAGACTAAATAAAGACGAGAAATTACAATGTTTAGTATCTTTATATTAAAAAATGTATTATATATGATATAAATAAAATATATAATTTTTAAAAGTAATTACTATAACAAATTATTTATTAACTTTAAAATTTGTATCATCCCAATTCAGCAACAAATACATAATCTACGGTAGAATTTCTATGTGGGAAAATCAAATTGATATGAAGTGTGACAAATAATTCATATGTAAAAAATATCTAATATAAAAATTAGAATGTTTAGTAATTAAATAAAAAAGATTAGTTACATGAACTCTTAAGTGTAGTCTTGTGAGTGCAAAAGATTTCCAATTTTTTTATTTTTTTTTTTTTTTTTAAATATTTTGAAAGTTATGATTTTAATTTGTTTAAGTGTTGATTTAAATTTTGTTTTTTATATTGTATCACGATTTAAAATTTAATTGTGAAAATATATAATATAGGTAAGGTTTATTTAAGAAAATGATTGAAGAAAATCCATTCAATAATAAAAATGAACAAAGGAAAAATTAGTGCTTTTATTTTTGTTTTTTAAATCCGCTAGTTACCATCATTACTAAATGCCCAAAAATAATGGGAACTATTTTTTTTTAAGAAATTGTTAATTAGGGAAAAAACAATGAATCAACTAAAAATAATAATTAATTTATAAGAACACTTGGTGATTAGAATTTTTTTTAATAATTTTTAATTTTAAACCATACAAAATAGTTATCCTAAAATTAAAATTAAAAATTCCAATTTTAAAAAATCAAAAATAATTTATAATATATAATAATAAAAAAAATTAATAAATTAATGACTAAAATGTTACATAATAAACTAGTTAATAATAAGATATTTTGTAAATTCATTAAGATTATTATTAGAAATTAGATAATGCACACTTTACCTTTTATTAAATTAAATAATAAATAATAAAAAAATTAAAACAGTAGAGAGTTATTGTGACCAAATCATTTATCTCTCTCAAAAATTTTAATGATTTTAACTAACATAAAAATCCCTAAATCACATTAAAAAAATGTTGAAAATTATAGTTAAATGTTATTAAAGAAAAAGCGTTAATATTTCCTATAGCTATCATTCTTATCAAAGTAAACCAAAAATAGAGGAAATCATTGAGGAAAATTATTAAATTTTACGGAGTAGAAAAACTCATGCGTTATTAGTCCCTGCTTCGGCATAACATGGGCTATAGCGTTCGATACAGCGTTGACTTGCTATTAATTTTTGCATTGACCATCAATTTCTACGGGTTAATTACTGTTTAACCAAAGTTTATGCTCGACACTTTGTCTACAAGAAAACTTTAACCAAATTTTTCAGTTTACCCTCTTATTGCCCGCCTCACTTGGCTTGATGTGCACGCAACTTAATTTATCCTAAGTTCTTTCTGGTGCCTTTTCTCCGTGCCCTGCATGCAGTGTCCTACATGCCGCAAGTGCCAGATGTTTGAATTCTATGTAGAGGCGTCCACGTTTGTCTAGAAATGCTTTCTCTGGAGGAAACAAGTAGGGGAGAGAGTGAGTTTTAGTTTCGAGTTAGTTTGAGGAGCAAAAAGGAGAGTGTCCACCAGCAGCATCCGAGCTAGTATTCGAGCCAACAACAACATCTGTTAAGGGGGGAGCTTCAACTTTAGTTTCAACCAAGGAAGAGAGGAGGAGTTTCTTGATTGATTGGGATTCTTACTACTTGTAAATCTGTTTAATGGTTTCATTTTACAATGACCTAATTTTACAAAAAATCTAAGCAGCATTTCCATGATTACAGAAGTTGTTTTTGTTCATGCCATTTCTTTGGTTTGGCTTTGGACACTTTTTCTACAACTAGTAGACGCTATTTCCATTCAATTAGAAGGGCCCCCAATACAGGCTCTGCAAACTTTGCATATTTTGATGGTAGGGGCTGCACCTACCCTAGACCTCTATGTCTAGAGCAAAAACCTTCCGATTTCAACAACCACCACCTGTGTGAATCATGGAGTAATCGTGATTGACATGGTTGCTAGGTCTAAAACAAGGAACACAAATTGAAACCCCAACCGTATGCCTCAAACTACCTCACTTTTCTTATGCTTGGATGGGTTGCTTCTATGACCTTGGGTTTTCATACGCTTTGCGTGAAAAGTTGAAGCCATTGCCAGCCGAAAGGCGGAAGCATACTCAATTTGACTTGCAAGAGGCTTTTTTAGCACCGCCTTTTGAGCCTTCTTTTGAAAGGTGCTTTTGGAGAAAAACTCTCTTTTGATTGTCTAGATTAGGAATGTTCTATCGGACCCTATCAAAAGGAAGCTGCTTGTCCCTCCAGGGGGCAAGGAGAAACTAATCTGTACTCTAATCTACGGGTTAGTATAATAAGCTAGTTTATATGCGTAATTGCTGTAATTACGAACCTAACCCATTTTTTCCCCCTCCCTTTGGACTTGTTCACATGTCTGGAACCTATATGTGATATCATTGTTTTGCCAAACTGCCCCACAGACACCTTCAGTACCAGCTGTCTACTTCCTGAGTTCATTAATTGCTGTTACCCCCGTGTGCAAGCGGCAATAGTCCCTACCGATATGCAACAATGAGCTATAATTTTTAGATATAAAAACCATTGAAACTCAACTTTGAGAGATGTAAGTTGATTTAGGTTTCATTTAATTTTTAAATTAGAAATCTCAATGTTGCACTCACACCCCGACCCTTGATTTCTACAGTGAACCTCATGCCAAATTAGAAGGCAGCTAGTTGTGAAATCTGTTAATTTCTTCATCTTCTTTTGACTTAGCGATACATTTTCTCTTCAAAGGACCCTTTTCTTTCATTATTCAGTCAATATGCGGGGAAGGGGATGATCATTTGCAGAACCCGAAACTCCTAGCTTTGCTTTCGCTCATCGTATGAGCTCCAGCGCATCGGGATAGGTTTTCGTGAATACCCTGATGACCTGGTTATGCCTTTGATAGTAAGAATCCTTGCCCCTCTGTGTGATGGCTGCTACGGTACAGACGAAGGAACGAAACGAAGTGAGAGGCCGCATTAGGGGGCAGAAGAAACTGCCTTGATACAATCCACATGTCTCGACTACCTTGAATCATTCCACGTGCCTCGACTGCCTTGAATCATTTCTTCAGGACAATTTTAGAAAGACTCTAGAAGAAGATTCAATCATATGCAAGTGAGTTGGTTAGCTAGGAGGTAGACACATTGGACATGCAAAATAGATAGAGGTAAAGACGTTGGGTATGCAACAAGGACGAGAGGCAGGTAGGTGGTAAAATTGTGGGCCCCACGGTATTTTACGTGTTTGAAATATATTTTTGTATTATACATTTTTTTTTGCATGTGAGACAAGTGTCTATTTAAAAACTTTCTCTTTAACTTGTTTAAAATCTCCGTCTTTAGCTTGTTACGATACAATTTGTCTTTGCTTTTATACATTACAGTTTCAGAGCAGTGAACTGCTACAGCGTTTGAGGTCCAGTTTAATTTGACAGCCTTTGCACTTCAATTGGCAATCTGTTGCAAACCCCAATATTCTAGTATGTGTTATTCTTTCACAATATTCACGTATAAATAGGCAGGGTATTTAATATTTTTAGGAATGTTGGCAATTGGACAAATCCACTTCTAACTGGTTTATCAACTAAGAAAATCCTTTAATTATTATTTAACGGAAATTGAGATCATCATAAACAAAATGAAAACTTTTATACCATTCAAGACTTTTGCATTTTGTTCGTCTGCATGTTGAGCTATCACATCTTGCAGCACTTGGTTATGCATGAATACTTTTGTTGTACTCTCTCATTTAGTTCATTCCTTTATATCAAAATTATTTGGGCAAATAAATCTGTAATCAACCTTGAAGGTTCTCAAAACCTCCTCCTCAGAAGAGGTTTTGCCTTAAAATTAACTTGTCTAAAGACCTTGAAAATATCCTAATGTTGCAAATATCATGTTGGTGAATATATTGCCAAGAGACTGAAAAGAAACTTATCAGAAATACTATAGTATCGAGAAACTAAAAAAAATATTAGGATATAATAGTGAATAACCCTTTTGCTTTCAATCCCCTACTTTTTCTTTTTAAAGTGGACAAAAAAATCCAAAATTTTCAAAATATCCGCAATATTTTACATCGGCTTGTGATATTTTGACAACATATCATAATACTTTCAAAATATATTGACACTTTCAAACCCCTCAAAATATCACGACTTTTATCAGTGAGATCAAAGACTCGAATTGCCAATATTTGCAAGTATGCCTCAAACAAGGACATTGAAGATGGACGGGTTGAAGTGGTCCAAACAGTTTCACAAGACACAGGATACGATAGCTCAAAAAGCACAAGTTAGCAATCCTTTGACTTCTGTTGGGATAGCTAGAAGAAAGCCAATGGCCTCATCCACAATCAAGGAGCCAATGCAATCCCCTCAAAATGTCACCCTTGGAACCCACAACCAAAGGGCACACTGTTTGTGTCCTCTCTTTTGGGTCTTTAGGTTCTCAAGGTTCTTCTGATTCAGTAGTGCATATAATTAGGAGCACACAGGGTTTAGATGCCAGATAGAAAGTGGGAACAAAATTTCGGCTAATTAAATCTGATTTTTTTTCAGAGGCACTAGTGTTTGTTAAGGGATTCATAGCTTTGTAATGTACATTGATAATATGTGAATACATATTTTCACTTTTTCTTTGTTTCTGCAAACATATTTATCAAGCTCTGTTGGTTGATGCAAGTGTTCTAGTTGTATTGAAACAAACATGAAGATAGGTTGAGCGAGGAGTGGATTGGCGTTTTCATAGGTGGGTCATCTAGCCAAGCAAAGATGACTTGCCAAGTTTTTCTTACCTATGTCTTGTTACTGTGGTAACGATTACAATAATTCTATATAATATCCTTATAAGATTTCGAATCAAAGGCTATAAATCTACTATGTTGAGTAAGAATTCCAATTGCAAGTTTTCAAAGTATCTGCCTTGGTTGCCTCCATTGTGCACACTTTATGGTGACAAGTCTAGTTTGCTAGAATACAAAGGTTAATGAATTAGTCAAGTATCCTCCTCCACTATGCACACTTTATGATGACAAGCCTAGTTTGATGAAATACAAAGGTTAATGAATCCAACAAAGCATTAAGGCAAGGTAGAGGCTATTGACTTGCAATTTTTGTTGATGACTTAATCCTCAATACAGGCACCATGAATGATCCTTTCAAGGTTGCAAAATCGCTAGAGAGCCACAGGGAGATGAAGAGGGATGGATGTAGCCATCTTCAAACAACTCTTCTGATTGTCTTTGTATTTCTGCATGCTACAAGACAGGCATACAGTACAACACCATAAATCATTGCAAGCTTGTTTTGAGGTAGTCTCTAGGGCACCTCAGCTTCAAATACCTCTAGGCTCTAGTAATTCAGCCACTTCTCAAGTATTCCGATTGTTCTGGTTACTTTATGGCTGTTGTACTAGCCCAAACCAGTGGTTTGGTCTCTTACAGTTAATCATAATCAAATGCATCTCTTTTGAGAAAGATGACATGCTTCCTTGCCTGAGAATTTATTACAAGGACATAATGCATGAATAGTGGTACTGCCCATAGAAGGTATGAAGCACCATATTCAAAAAACTTATCTTTGGAACTATTATTTTAGGCTTCATTTATTTGAAGCATTTGCTAAAGAAAATTCTTGAATAGTGTCCAAGATTCCAAGCTACTCCATGGAGTCTACATCTAAGTTGTTGTGTTTAGAAATAATAGAAAACTGAACTTACGCTGAAAGAAACTTATTTTCTGTTTTCTTTAGTCTTTTATTGGATGATGGTAGGTGTTTAGATGTGGTTGAGTCCTTATTCTTATATTTTCCACCGGAGAACTTGCTATCAGGTTCCATGGAGCTCCATCAATAGTAACAACCACTCTGTCTTGTTTTTCACTTCTATCTTTAACATTTAAGATGAGAGAATATTCCATACTATACAAATCAACCACAAAATCATCAAGTATGGCCCTTTCAATTGATACTTTTCATTTTATCGAGAGGAAACATCTTGAAGAAAAATATCTTCTCCAATTTTTGCTGTTGGAAGCACCAATTCATCAAACTAATGTTATCCCCATTACTGAAGACTAGGATGCAAATGGGAGGAATTGATGGGGAATGATAGCATACTAGTTCTAGGTTATGCCATTATTGATGGTTCTCAAGTTTTTTTTTCTAATGTTGTAGTCCTAATGCATCCTTACCTTTGAGAAACAGTTACAAGGGCCATATTAGAAGAAATATCAAGACACTATCTTGAAAAGGAAGTGCAAGCAACCTATAAATATTCACCTAGTTACTTGTATTCTTCAGGTTTGAGGCTTTAAAAGTGTTTGCATGATACGCATAAGTACGTTGACTATGCTTCTTGTTATGTGCAACATACATTTTTGTATGCTGTTGATATTCTACTCCATCTTAATCTTTGCCTCACTCCCCCCCCATCTATTTAACTCTCATTTTAATTTTGCTACTTATTTGTCTAATTTCTTGACATTGTTCAACTTTCCTTTGTTATGTCAGCAATAGAATTGGGTTATTGGGGCTACTGATCCATATAAGGGCATCTCCAGTTCTGAGAAAATGAAATTCCCACTGTTTCTTTGTAAATTATGGTGTTCAAATTGTAATGTTTAGGCAGTTTCTAACTAGCATATGATGACTAGGGAAAATGGGAACCTCTGAATTGAGTAAATCAATAAATGAATGATCAGATAATTTTTTTTACAAGGTAATAATATAGAATATCAAATAAGCGTAGTAGTACGAGGTAATTAAAAGTACAATGATGGAACTGAACACATAAATAAAAAATATTTAGCTAGAAAGAGAATTGTATTGGCTCAAATGCAGTGATATTACTTGTATTGGCTCAAGTGCAATGATATTACTTTCTTCTCTAGAGCTAGTGAGATTACTGTATCGATAATCAATATTTAAGGAGGTGCAAGGTTTGGTGAAGTTAAAGCCATGAAAGTTGTAAAAATATTTGGAGAGAATATCTGAATGTTGATAGAAACCCTTAGGTCTATTGTTGCAGGTAGAAAATTGTAGAAGTGTTATTGGTGAAGAAAATAGCACCTCCCTTTCTCAATAAATCCTTTGGTAGATTTGGGAGTGTGTTTGGATAGGTGATTTTCTCATATGATGTATGACTAGCAAAATCCTTTTTGTATACAATAAGGAAAAAAAATCTTTGGGTTTTCTTTTCAAAAGTTCATTGAACTTTATTTGGCAAAATGAAAGCATTTTTACTTCCCCCCCTGCCCCCCAATGATAAATGGGAGATGTATCAAATCTAGTCTCTCTCTATGTTGTCGTTGTCATCGATTAAGATTTAGAGAATAAACACACCATAGGGATTAATGTCAATTTTGATTAATCTTGATGTGCACATGTTGCAATTAGTAAATATTCATTTGACCTGCATTACAAAAAAAAGAACAAAAATTTGGAAGTGGAAAGTTGATGAACTTCCAAAAGCTCACTGGTTTGTCTATGGTACTTTAATATGGTTGATGCTCAGGGGAGAAGAGGGAAAGAAAGGGGAAGCTAGTTAGGATTAAATGGTAGGAAGATCCCATCACACAAGTGACAAAACCCTAAGTTTTAAGGATTATGGTAGGCCAAGTAAAAAAGAGCTTGACAATTTCATGCCCAATTCATTGTTAGTAAGTTAAAAACTAAATTTAAATTTGCTAAGAAGCAGAAGCCTGACTAAAGGCCAGTTTATATTTTATTTCCAAATAGTCTGCATGTTGAGCTATCACATCATGCAGCAGTTGGTTATGCATGAATATTTTTGTTGTAATCTCTCATTGGTTAGAGGACTTTTCGGCTAAGCAGTGTCCACAGCTCTGCTGTCTTGTAACAAAAAAAATTCCTGGCCTCGCCATGCAATTTGGTTCATTCCTTTATATCAAAATTATCTGGGCAACTAAATCTACCATCAACCTAGAAGGTTCTCAAAACCTCCTCCTTAGAAGAGGTTCTACCTTAAAATTAACTTGTCTAAAGACCTTGAAAAGGAAAGGCTCTCACCCAGCACCTCACGTTCTTCAATGTCACAATGTTGCAAATATCATGTTGGTGAATATATTGCTAAGAGACTAAAAAGAGACTTATCAGAAATAATAGAGTATCGAGAAACTAAAAAAAATATTAGGATATAACAGTGAATAAGCCTTTTTCTTTCAATCCCCTGCTTTTTCTTTTTAAAGTGGACAAAAAAATCCAAAATTTTCAAAATATCCCCAATATTTTACATCGGCTTGTGATATTTTGACAACACATCATAATATTTTCAAAATATATTGACACTTTCAAACCCCTCAAAATATCATGAGTTTTTCTACCAAGTATCAATGAGTTCAAAGACTTGAATTGCCAATATTTGCAAGTATGCCTCAAACAAGGACATTGAAGATGGATGGGTTCAAGTGGTCCAAATGAATTCACAGGACACAGGCTACGATAGCCCAAAAGGCAGAAGATAGCAATCCTGTGACTTGCATTGGGATAGCTAGAAGAAAGCCAATGGCCTCATCCACAATCAAGAAGCCAATGCAATCCCCTCAAAATGTCACCCTTGGAGGCCACAACAAAAGGGCACACTGTTTGGGTCCTCTCTTGGAATCCTAGGAGCCTTTTAACCCCAGTGAGGCCAAAATAAAACCCAAAAATTCCACTATGCCATCAACTTTGAAGTCCTTCAAAATTCTAACTGGCCTAGGTGATAATGTTAAGGGTAACATGGATTCCATTTCTTTCTAACCCAATGAACGTATTAGGATGGAATGTAGGAGTGATCCTTACTCCAAAATCTAGACATTTTTTCTAAAATAAGGAAAAAAAAGCTTTGGGTTTTCTTTTCAAAAGTTCATTGAACTTTATTTGGAAAAATGCAGGCATTTTTACTTCCCCCCCCCCCGCCCCTCAAGGATAAATGGGAGATGTATCAAATCTAGTCCCTCTCTATGTTGTTGTTGTCATCGATTAGAATTTAGAGAATAGACACACCATAGGGATTAATGTCAATTTGATTAATCCTGATGTGCACATGTTGCAATTAGTAAATATTCATTTGACCTGCATTGCAAAAAAAAGAACACAAATTTGGAAGTGGAAAGCTGCTAAACTTCCAAATGCTCACTGGTTTGTCTATGGTACTTTAATATGGTTTATGCTTAGGGGTGAAGAGGGAAAGAAAGGGGAAGCTAGTTAGGATTAAATGGTAGGAAGATGCCATCACACAAGTGACAAAACCCCTAGTTTAAGGGATTATGGTAGGCCAAGTAAAAAAGAGCTTGACAATTTCATGCCCAATTCCAAAATTTGACTAAAAGCAATAAATCGTAGACATAATCCTGGTAGGGTCAGTGTCATTATTTCCAAAAAAGATGACTATTTATTGTTAACTGTACAATTTGCTTAAATTTTTTTCATGTTATTAAACAGATGTGGCCCAGTCTTATTGCCAAGTCTAAAGATGGGGCAATAGATGTTATTCAGACATATGTTTCTTGCAATGGGCATGAGCCAGAGTAACGTCAGGTAATAAGCATTTAAAATATTTTAACAATCTTGAAATGTATGTTTGACTTTGAACTGAACTCTAAATTGTTGATGATATCTGTATTCAAGGTAGTCATGTTTAATTCATTATTTTGTAAGACCTAACAAAGGGTGGTAACTTATCAAAAATCTTTGTGAAGTTTCATGGCATGTAAACTTTGTCTTTATCTATTGTCACTACAGTACTTTACTTTACAGTAATTAGTACTGCATGCACTATAGTATTAGACCTTATATATATTCTCATTACTTCCTCTCTTTCAATATCTTAGTGTTGTTCAATAAAATGAAGCAATTTGTCAGTCTCTTGATCTTCATGACCAATCATGCTTCATAGAACAGAGAACTATCAGATCTACATTTGCATCAACAATGTAACTGATTCAGATATTAAAATCTAGTTGGATGGCCAAACAATAATTCCTTTCCCTCACGATTGCAATTAACTTAAACTCTTTTGTTTTCTTCATGGACGACATCATATGGATGACTGTCATTTCCTTTCTTCTGTGCAAGGCTTTGTGAAGACGCAGTTGGAGGATCCATTCACAATGCAACATTGTGCATTGAATGCTATTGGTCAGGACAAGTTTACCGACAGAGATGAAGACAAATTCAAATGTCGCTAAAATCCATGTAACTCCCACCATCCATTTTCAAATGCTTTGGCTGTAGCTTCAGCATTTTTGAAGTATCCATTCATGACTATGCTACCCTTGATCATGAATTCACTAATTGTAATACTGTCATGAAGAACACTTTCCATTGTGCTGGGATTCTTGACAAAGGCATCTCTGTACAAATTTACACTTTGTTCATATTGAGTAAGGACTGAGTTTCATATTTATGAATCTTTCCCTGTTTTACTCATCTTCTTCATAATGCAACCCAATGAATTAAGATGTCATTTTTTGTGTGTCTCTTGCACTCACTTCTTAGAGTGGTCGAAACGGCACATTTCCAGTGGTAATAGTATCCCATTTATGTTTAGGTGAGCAAGTCTCAAAATTACGATCTCCACTTGCCAAAAGATTTTCATACTCTAGAACATCTTCATCATCATCATTCAAAGATGACAGAAACAGATTGCATTCACCTTTACCTCTCAGTAAAATTCACTAAGACGCTGACACAATGGACAATGAGTTTAAAAATTATATGGGAATGATTCATCTTCCTAGTTGAAACATTGTTTGTTACAATCTGCACCAAATTTTACTCTATTGCCTCTTTAGAGAGGCCCATCAAATATTTACAATCCTTTATGTTAAAATGTTATCGATAACATTTCAATATCAGCATCATTTTTGGGCTAGAAAAATAATATATTAATGGTGAGTCCATGATTAATATTTATCCAACAATTTGACACAATTCAAACCTCTAGATCTCTCAAACTATCTCTAATATGATGTAACCATACCTTAATGTTCGCCCTCTCAGAAACGAATACTACAATCTTCAATTTTCAAAAAATGGGTGCTATATCCTTTGGTGCATGATTTGCAAAAGTGGTGACCACTTCTTTTCAATAAGCAAGCCTACACTCATATTGCAGTACATGGATATTGTAAACTTTCATATTAATCAGATAAGACCATGTAAGTAAGTTAACGGAAATAAAAGATACATCTAGTGTGAATACAATCTGTGACTGCAAAAGCAAAAGCAAAAGGAAAAAGTGTAGCCTTCATAAGCATCTGTTTCAGCTAATCACTAGGTCTAACTAAAACAAAATCCACAAGTAATGTCATAAATATAGGAGTGAGTTTTCGATTCAATATCTTAGTGCTACTCAAGAAAATGAGGCAATTTGTCGCTCTCTTGATCTTCATGACCAAGGTCAAAGGGGGTGCCTAGGGTGCTTGCTAGCTGTCGAAGTTATTGAGCACCATACTGGGATCTGATTATATGATCTTGTGGAGGGTAGAAAAGTGAAGCAACATCTCGCCTAACATCCAAGGTCGAAGGAAAGAGGCCTCTATAGAACTTACACTAATTTTTGAAATTGGCATGTAGTCTGATGGGTTTGAGGTGCCCTACTCAAGGTCTATCTGAGATTGATTTGTCTGTCACTATGGTGATTTGTAGTTAGAGGTTTGGTTTGGCCCCATAGAATTTGTTTTAAGGATATTGTTTGACATCCCAGGGGAAGTTTAGGGGACAAACAGGGTTTCACCACTTTGTGTTCTACAATATGCTGAAGGTCCCTTTGTCACTTGTTGCTTTGATCCACTCCATTCTTTTTGTCGTACTTAGTGAGCAGAAACATTAGACTCTAAATCATGCAATTTTTGCAGTGATACACTTGATACCTCAAAAGTTATAATGCATTCCATGCTCCCATGATGAAACTTCTACCTCAAATCGGTACCTTGACTCCATAAATTCATGTCTTATTCTAAACGAAGCAGATACAAAATTTGGTGTTTGTTATGGTTATGGCCTATTTTCTATGTAGGGTACACAAATCTAGACTAATGGCATATGTTGTTTATTTCCTACTCCCCTTCTTTGAGCAACCTTGGATCTTTAAGGAGAGGATTAATTGGAGGGGGCACTAGTCACCAAGATTGATATGAGGAAAATTATGAGTAGATAGAACACATTGATTGAGAATTTATAAGTAGCCAGTGCAGATATCCAAACCAATTGTGAAAAGTCTATGTCTATTTAAGCATGAAGTTTCTCTTGAGCTTTGAGCTTTCTCAACACAATACAAAATCTTTGTTCTACAAAAAATGTGCCAAGTTATATTCCATTCTTACATAGGATAAGAGCAAATATCACATGAGAAAACACTCTACAACTCCATGTAATAAAATTAATTGACTCCATAAATTCATGTCTTATTCTGAATGAGGCAGATACAAAATTTGGTGTTTGTTATGGTTATGGCCTATTTTCTATGTAGGGTACACAAATGTAGACTAATGGGATATGCTGTTTATTTCCTACTCCCCTGCTTTGAGAAACCTTGGATCTTTAAGGAGAGGATTAATTGGAGGGGGCACTGGTCACCAAGATTGATATGAGCGAAATTATGAGTAGATAGAACACATTGATTGAGAATCTGTAAGTATCTAGTGCAGATATCATTTCCATTCTTACATAAGATAAGAGAAAATATCACATGAGCCAACATTCTACAACTCCATGTAATCAAATTAATTCATAGTCAAGATTGTTTAACTATACAATGTGTATGTCCACTGTATTGTTCAAATGTTGATACAAATTTCTAATTCGTTGTCTTCAAATTTGGGACTAATTTTGATTTTGATTTGAGTTTTACAATATTCTTTTGAAATTTGAATCCAAAATTTAAAAAATTGAACCTCTATCTTCTTATTATTATCTTATATGGATGATGTGCTGAATTTTGGAAAGATGCAGGATAACATTGGGAGGTTACATGAACAAAACAAAGAAGCTCCACAGGCAATGAAGCTTTTGTCTAAACTCTTTCCTAAGAAAGTGACTGTGCAGATGCCTCAGGTATTTAAATATTCTTCAAATATATGATGGATATTGTCGCGTACATCAATTACATATTTGAACTTGAAATATTTCAGTTCCATTTCAAATCGGACAATATATGTATTTATTTTTGCCCTTGTCAAAAATTTATCTCTCATTGAAGTGTTGCAATCTTGCAGGGGTTTCCCTGTTTAGTTGCATGCCATACCAGGAATCAAATTGAAAAGACTCAACATCAGGTAATAAGCATTTAAAATATTTTAACAATCTTGAAATGTCTGTATGAATTCAAATTGAACTCTAAATTTTTTATGAACTTATTGTAGCATACAATTTAGGTTCTTTCTTCTTGGAACATACTATAAAGGACATTTTTTCTAAGGGTACACCTGAAACAATATTTCTAAGGCACTTTGCTTTCTTTATTTAAGACTCCTTTTGAACGTAACTACATTGATCTACGAAAACCTTTTTGTGGCACATTTTTGGGTGATCTAGCATACGTTTGAGACTTGGTTCAAGTTTCTTCTTTGATAAATCTAAAGAAAACAGTTCTATGATATCTTAATATGCTCAGTAATAGAGTGAACTTATGAGCATGAATTACTAGAATTTCTACGTAGGGAGTATTGTTGGTAATCTAATTTTGATGAATAAGGTTAATAAGTACAATCTTGATATGGTATGTTTGCATTGCAAACATTGTTGATGATAGTGGCAGAGTATTGTTGGACATATGGTGATTATATTGAGTGTGTATGTTGCAGTAAACACTGATTAGAATATGCTATAGTTGTTGTAGTGAGTAGAGGTGCATGTTGCAGAGAGGGTTTGTATTGTGTTGTTGTGGCAAAGAAAAAGTGTTGTTTATTGATCTCAGTGTTTGGACTTGTAGTTGTGATAGTTCATATCATATTGATTAATGATTGTTTGATAGAAGCAAAAGCAATGAAATTGCAACAATTTGTTGGTAGTAGTGACAATATAAGTTGTTTATGACAACGCAATATTACAAGTTACAAAGGTTTGGTTGTTATGCAGGTGGAGATTAGGCCTCTCCCATATGAAATTGAAGTATTTCAGTTCCATTTCAAATTGGATAGTGTATGTATTTATTTCTGCACTTGTCAAAAATTCATCTCTCATTGAAGTGTTGTGATCTTGCAATGGTTTCCTTGTTTGGTTACACGCCATACTAGGAATCATATTGAAAAGACTAGATACAAAAAAACTGGAAGTACATGACTTCTCAATTGCATCTCTCTTAGCACACAATCTCCCAGAGCAACTTCAGGTAATAAGCATTTAAAATATTTTAACAATCTTGAAATGTATGTATGACTTCAAATTAAACTCTGAATTGTTGATGAATTTATTGTGGCACACAATTTAATTGCAATATAATTTTGAAGGGAAATTTGACTTGGTGAGGTTTTTGAAGACAGTATAAGAGGTAGACCTTTATCCTCATCTTCGACTAGGACCCTATTCTTGTGCAGAGTGGAGTTATGGGTATGTATCTTTATAATTTTTGTCAAGAATATTTATGGACTTTCACAGCCTGTAACCCTTGTCTTTATCTATTGTCACTACAATACTTTACTTTACAGTAATTAGTACTACAAGCACTGTAGTATTAAAATTTATATATATTCTCATTACTTCCTCTCTTTCACTTTATAGATTGTCATATCCCTGAATGTCATATCCTTTCTTTTGTGCAAGGCTTTGTGAAGATGCAATTGGAGGATCCATTCATGATGCAACAAGTCCGTTCATGACTATGTTGCCCTTGATCATGAATTCACCAATTGTAGTACCGTCATGAAGAACACTTTCCATTGTACTGGGATTCTTGATAAAGGCACTTCTGTAAAATGTCATTTTCTATGTGTTTGTTGCACTCACTTCTCAGACTAGTCATAAGGCCACATTTCCAGTGGTAATAGCAGCCTATTTTTCCAAATGCTTTGGCTGTAGCTTCAACATTTTTGAAGTATCCCTTCATGACAATGCTGCCCTTGATCATGATTTCACCAATTGTAATATCGTCATTAAGAGCACTTTCCATTGTGCTGGGATTCTTGATAAAGGCATCTCTATACACATTTTCACTCTGTTCATATTGAGCAAGAACTCAGTTTCATATTTATGAATCTTTCCCTGTTTTACTCATCTTCTTCATAATGCAACCTAATGGATTAAAATGTCATTTTTTGTGTGTCTATTTGTAACTTCCAAGAATTGGTAATCCAGAAAGACCACCTTAGCTTCTGAATGCCTCAAAATAAAATACATTTTATGTGCATCATGTCTAAAATTGTCCACAGTAAAAATTGCTAACTTCAACAAAAACAAGAAGTTGGAGCCTGTCGCACTCAACTACCAAAATCTCACTTGCAATCTAACACCAAGATTTTATTTGAGATTTGCCTCTGATGTTAGATACATAACTTAATTTCTGATTTACTTTTGCTGTCACATACATCATTTTATATGCGATTTACCTCCGATGTCAAATAGATCACTTAATTGTACCGATTGGTCACATAATTGCATCGATTGCTGACATTCCAAAATTTTGTCGATTTGCATATCGGATTCCACACATCACCGTTCATTTGACAACTCTAAGCGTAAATTGCTGGCAGAGTGTAACACTGGCTATTCAACGAACACTTCTTGAATATTGCAAAAACCCTGGCAGGGACTATTGCTACGTGTCACGCCCCCAACTCTTTTTTTCTTAAGTTGAGCGGGTGCGGCACCACCTAAACGACTCACTGTTTCCATGGTTGAGCGTTTTACGAACTACGCCTTCACTTTATTAAATCTTCACTTATTAAATTACAATGTGTGGAATAACATTATAACATCATGATAAACATAAATCAAAGAACAACCAAATGCATATAATAAAACTCTTTTATTATATTATTGATAATTTACAATTGACCGGGAGACTAGCTCGACCAGCGTTACAATCGGGTGGGCACCCGCCCATGCAAGAGTGCACGGCGGTCTTGCCCGAACCACAAACCGAAACCAAGGAGCGTTCAACCTCCAAGTGTTTACCATAACTGGGCGTGCCGTGCCAACCGCACATGCCCACACCGTTTCCACCAACGCGTTGCACCCTTGCCACGGCGGGCGGGGCGCCGCGCCCTCACCTGTGCATTCCAACTGACGGGCGGGCAACATTCACCCGCGTCCCGTTCAACCCTGCCTGTGTTGTTGTAAACTATCGCATCGCACTACTTTGCCCGGCGTCGCAGGCGCATCCGACCTGCGGTATCACCGCTTCCTCTTCGCACTTAAGACTTGTGCGTAGAAGCTCGATCATCC
>APFE030789534.1:0-23327 GCA_000404065.3 Pinus taeda
AGCATAGTTGCACGGTGTTGTAGGAGTTGATCCACTGCTTGGACTTTTGAGCAGCCCTTGAGATATGAAGTAGGTAAAGGCGGGAGTTGACCATATACTGCTTCATATGGAGTCATTTTGGTGGTGGCATGATAGTTGGTGTTATACCACCATTCTGCCAGAGGTAGCCATTGTACCCAAAGGTGTTGTTTTTATGAAGTAAAACACCTAAGGTAGGTTTCTAGACATTTGTTGACTGCTTCAGTTTGACCATCTGTTTGCGGATGGTAGGAAGTACTGAGTTTTAGTTGAGTGCCTTGTATTCTGAAGAGTTCCTGCCAAAAATTGCTGGTGAAGATCGGGTCGCGCTCGGACACAATAGAAATGGGCATGCCATGCAATTTGAAGATCTGATCCATGAAAGTTTGAGCAACCAAGGTGGGTGTAAACAGGTGGGGGAGAGTGCAGAAATGAGCATACTTCGACAATCGGTCCACAACCACCATGATGACTGACTTCTTCCCTGACTTTGGAAGACCTGTAATGAAATCCATAGAAACCTCCGTCCAAATTGATGCCGAAATGGGCAATGGTTGTAATGTGCCTGGTGTGTTGACGGTTTCCCCTTTGTGGCGTTGACAGACATCGCATTCGGTTACGAAGGTAAGGATGTCCTTTTTCATGCCTGTCCAAAAAAATGATCTTCTGGTGCGAGCATACGTCTTCTGAAAGCCCGAATGTTCTGCAATGGGAGATGAGTGCAATTCTGCCAAAATGCGACTTTTGAAGGTGGATGTTGGTGATATTACGACTTTGTCCTTGTAGCGAAGAATATCATCCTGCCACGAATAGCCCTTGGTGGAATTTGGATCTGCCTGCAATTGAGAAATGAGTTGGGCGAGCCCGGGGTGTGAAAACCATTCCCTGCGAGCTTCTTCAATCCATTCTGGAATGGGGAGGGAAATAGCTAGCAGGGTACTTTCCTCCTCAAATTGGCGAGATAATGCATTTGCTACCCTATTGTCTTTCCCTTTCTTGTAAATGATCTCATAATCATATCCCAGCATTTGGCTAGCCATTTATTTTGTTGTGGGGAGGATAGTCGTTGCTCCAAAAAATATTTAAGACTGTGATGATCTGTGCGGATTTGGAAATGTCGCCCCAATAAATAAGGTCGCCAGGTGTGGACTGCATGTAAGATGGCCATCATTTCCTTCTCGTAGGTAGATTGGCCCTGATTCTTCCCACTAAGTTGTTGGCTTGTGAAGGCCAACGGTCGCCCTTCCTGCATTAAAACCGCCCCAATACCTGTACCCGAAGCATCACATTCAATGACAAAAGATTTGGTGAAGTCAGGTAGTGCTAAAACTGGAGTGGAACACATGGCATTTTTTAGAGCTGTAAAGGTCTGTTGTGCTTCCTCATTCCAGAAGAAGGAATTTTTCTTTAGGAGTTGGGTGAGGGGTTTCGCTATGCAACCATAGTTGCGGACAAATTTACGATAATAGCCTGTGAGACCCAAAAATCCTCGTAAGCTCTTCAAGGTCTTAGGTTGAGGCCATTCCTGCATTGCTTGAATCTTTTTGGGGTCCACCTTGACACCCTCACGCCCCACAATGTGGCCCAAATACTCCACCTTTGCCATGCCAAATGAACACTTGGACATCTTCACGAATAATTTCTGCTTGCGTAACAGTTGCAAGAGTAGATCTACATGCTGAAGATGTGCTGCCCAAGTGCAACTATAGATGAGGATGTCATCGAAGAATACAAGGACAAATTTCCTGAGATATGGTTTGAGAATGTGGTTCATAAGGCTCTGAAAAGTAGAGGGGGCATTACAAAGACCAAATGGCAAGACCAGGAATTCATAGTGGCCTTCATGAGTTTTGAAAGCAGTCTTGTGGATGTCGACTTCCTTCATGTGAATTTGGTGGTAGCCTGAGCGAAGATCCAGCTTCGTGAAAAATTGAGCCCCATTGAGTTCATCCAGAAAATCATCAACCACCGGGATGGGAAATTTATCTTGACTGTCAACTTTTTGGGCCCTGAAGTCGGGACACATCCGCCACTCCCAATATTTTTGGCACCATGACCACTGGGGTGAATGAAGGACTAATGTTTAGGAGAATGACAGGCTTCCAAAAGTTCTTGATGATTTTTCTATTCATTCTTTTGGGTGAATGATATCTGTATGGGTGCACATTTGGGGGTTGGGCCCCTGGAACCAAGGTGATGCTATGATCATGTTCCCCTCGCGAGGGTGGAAGCTCATGAGGCTTGTCAAAGACCGACAGAGGGTTATTTAAAATCTGTTGCATCTCAGGATGAATTGGTAGCAGCTTGGTTTCGACTGCCTGGATGGCATTAAATTGAGCTACAACTCCATGATTGCCCTTTTTTAACAATTCTTCCATCTTATGCGAGCTAATGATAGAGGGGGCTCCCGCCTGAAGTCCACGGAGGGTATGTGTGTAGTTGTTCTACTTAAAACTCATATATAACTCCTGGAAATCCATTGTGATTGGCCCAAGAGTGCAGAGCCAATCAGCTCCAAGGAAAATGTCGCAACCCCCCATGTGTATGGCAAACATGTGGGTTTTCAACTGATAATCCCCCATTTGAAGTTTGACATTTTCACAGCGGCCTTCACCATTTCATTGTGCCTCCATCGCCAATTTGAACTGGGAAGTTAGAAAACTGCTCATACAAAACAATGCACTGCTTCTGCACTTTTGATGATTGAAATTATGTTTACTTCCACTATCAATCAAGACTCTACTGGGAGATGTTATAAAACCTCTGATTTTTGAAGTTTGAGGGGAAGAAATCCCTAACCCAAAGCATGCAACAAAATAACTGGTTCGTCAGAGAACATTGTCCTGTTGGTTTCTTCTTCAAGCGGCTTCATGTTTCCTCCAGTGGTGCTTCTTCCTTTGTTGAGCTGTAGTCAGTGGCATCAATTTGAAAAAATTTGGGCTCCTTGCATTTATGCCCTGGTGAGTATTTTTCATCACAGTAGTAACATAGGCCTTGCTTTCTTCTTTCGGCCATCTCCGCAGGTGACACCTTTTGGACTTTCAGTGTTTGAGTCGTGTTGTGAGCCTGTGGGGGGCGACCTTTAGTAGAGAAATTTGGGCGACTGTATTGGGCTGCTAATGCACGTTCCACGTTACGAGCTACCTTGCAAGCCTCAGTCCATGTGGGAGGGTGGTGCAGTAGGACTTGGGCTTTGATAGCTTCTTTAAGGCCGCTGATAAAACATTCCGTGTAGAACCCATCTGAGAGACCCCAAGTGGGGAAGGCTAAGGCTTCAAAAGCTATAATATATTCATCCACTGTACCAGTCTGTCGGAGCTTAGTAAGACGACCCAAAAAAATGATTCCTGGTTAAAGCGGTCTTGAAGAGCTTTGGTGAATTTGGGCCAAGTCCTAAAAGGTCCAGTGCAACGTTGCTACCATTCCCACCATTGCCACCTTTCATTGTCCAAGTACATGCTCCCCAACATAAGCTGAGTCTCATCATCAAAGATGCGATTTAGTTTGAAATATTGCTCCATTTGTGCTATCCATGCCGATGGGTGAGAACTGTCAAATTTATGCATATCCAACTTGGGAGGTCGCTGGCTGGGTTGTGGTTGGGTGTGCCAGACATGAGGAGCGTGGCTAGACTCACCCTCATGGTATCCATTGCCAATATACGCCTCCTCGTGGGCTTGCTCCTTGTCCTTCGAGATTATTTTCTCAATCTGGCTACATAGTCCGTCAAGCTGACTGTGGATGGATTGCATGGATTCTTCAAGTTTGTCCATCCTTTCGTTGGCCATCGCTTGAGCTCTAGTTTTTTCCATACACCAACCTGATGAAAAATTGGGACCGCCAAAAAATCTTCACAAATAATTGAATGGTACCACCCTGCTCAGCTCGTCGTCCTGATTTTTTTTTTTTTTTGAAAACTCCTAACGAGTTTACTCTTCCTGATCAATACTCAGTCGCCAATCTCAAAATGTCATGCGGCCAAAAGGTCCTGCGAAATTATACCCCGTATAGAACCCTTCACAACGACTCTGTCTGGTGGATCTAGAAGAGATCTGAATGGCGATCTAATAGCGCTGGCGGCGGACTGAACTGCTTCTTATGGATCTGATGATCTAATAGATTGGAATTGGCTGATTGGGACCGATTCTGCTGCTGCTTGCACTCCTTTGCTTCAAGCGATCTGAAAGAATATGATAGAAAGGGAAACTAGGGTCTTGAGGAGTGCAGGGCACAGATGCAATATACATAAGGGTCTGGCAGTAGTACTCGGCCCAATGTTTCAGGGCTCTAACTAAGGAGGATCGACCGTACCCTTAGCCGTACCACCCGATTACCCTATCGTACGGGCGAGTAATTTCTCCGAGTGCTGGTCTCGGTGTACTGTAGCCGCAAGACAACCGATGGTTTGTCTATGGCGAGGTTTCAAAGGAGCCTAGGGGGCTTTCGATATACCCAGAGGGTATGTGGAAGACAGTCCGTGCGTGGTTCTGTCTAATGCGCTACTACTCGAAGGGGTACCCACAGGGGTTACAAGGAGTCCAACAGACGTGACCACCTCTTGTATTTCCTGCGTGCATGCCGACCTAAATCCGCAGATTTATGCGCTCAAAGACAGATCCCGTGTTTTAAAGACGCCGGAACACGTCTCTAGCAAAAAAAAAAATTTGCTACGAAATGGAGATCCCATCGGCCCTGGAAAGTGCTCTGATACCATTTGTTATGCTCTTAACCTGCAAAATGATACCCAAATACATAATATGCGAAGGAAAGATACCCAGAACACAGAATAGCAATGATTTTATTATTCAGAGAGTAATGTTCACTTGCCTCTTCGAGGGGGCAACCTCCAATAGAGCAGAGCTCGATTACAAAATAAGACACGATGCTCCTCGCAGGGAGTCTCTATCCTTTATATATGACTCATACATGCAATACACGGGCCAATACCGTGGTATTAATAATACCATCTATCTAATACTACGGCCCATTTTGCAACTAACTGTGGTTCCGTTATTAATTGCGGATTAACCACTTACAATTATTAATATGGGCTTTATTGACTCTTGACTATGACGTGATCCCATTACATAAATAAGGGGGTTAGGGTGGGACCCTAACACCCTGTCAGGCTAAGGAGGCTAAGCCTTAGCTAAAAGATTGGTCTGAAACAATTACTTGAAGTCTTCCTGGTCTGCAACCTTCCAGGACCTGATTTTGAGATAACACTCTCTTCTGTGATTCATTGTAGCCAAGGAAAATCTTAGAGTTATGATGGTCGGGTTGTTACTCTATATGGGGATCCTACTCCAAACGATGTGATGTCTAGTTGGGACTTCATGCCAGGGATACCCCCTTGGTTGATGAATTTCTTGTATTGTCAATTGCCTCGTAGGCATTTTTCACTGATTATTTGTGGCCTTCGCCCCCAGTTTCCTTTAGGACATCCTCTCACCCCTGCTCGACGAGTAAGGGTCCCCCTTCCCAGTCCCCCACCTATTCCATATACAAACTCTATTTCTTTTGATTCCTCTAGCTCCTCCTCGTATTTCTCATCCTCCCAACCCAAAATCGCAACCATGTCAAGTGCTAATATAGGTGGTGGAAACACAGGGGGTAACACTGGTCTTATCCAGGGTAATCCTCAAGGAGGTAATATCAGAGCCTCTTTGAGTATGGCATGGTTAATCAACCTCTACTTCCCTACATGGCTGGCTTTGAGCCAACCAAACTTCCTTCAGGCATCCCTAAGATTGAAGGGAATCCTAGAGAAGACTCTACCAACCATGTTCACTCTTTCTATATATGGTGGTCTTCCAACTCCATCACTGAGGACTCCATTTTTCTTTGCCTATTCCAATGTACTCTAACTGGATTTCTTCCAATTGGTATGTTGACCAAACACATGCCTCTCATTCCACCTTTGTGACTCTTTCGAATTCCTTCTTATCATATTTCCAATTTAGATATGACACCAGTACTGAACTTTTGAATTCCTTTCGTCAAACTTTTGCTACTCGCCTTTATAAATCTCTTTAATTCAACGACTATGTCTACAGGGATTGGATTTTGAGAACTATCATGGGCCCCATAGGTAAAGATGTCGCTTCACACTTCCCTCAAACCAATGAAAAATATTTCTAGATAGCCTTGAAATATGATTTGGTATATGCCTAGTCAGGTTATGCTTATATTGCCCTCCCGATCTCCCTAGGAATAATGTCGCTTCTCCACCGGGGGCATCTCATGCCACTAACGGTATCGTTAGATCCCTCTATTACCCTCATTCATCACAATATTCATCACTTGGTGAGGATAATATGAAGACTTGGATTCACAAATCCCCCTTTGTGGAATGGGTCCTTTGACACCTTGCACTTTAGCTTCAACTCTGTCTCTCCTAATGGATGCAATGGTGTTATATGGAATTTTCATCTATGGATAAAAACATTTTCCCTAGGTGGGTAGCTACACCTAGAACAATAGAAACAAAGTAGTTTAACCTTCTCCTATAGTAGATAGATGAGATGAAGGAACTTACTTGTAGTCTTTCACTTCCTTAATCCCCTTTGAATTGCTCTCGTCGCTCCCACTTATAAATTCGCTCAATTGGTACCTGTGTCTACAGAAACAGAAACAAACAATCAAAGCATACATGATCTATCTACTATAAACCAATGGAATCAAAGACATTGAAAAACATAATCATCATAGATATGAACAAGAATATGATAAAAGGAATAAACTCTTTATTAATGTAGAAGGAAGAGTTTCACCCAATACAGTTTGATCATGTGCCTCTCCTCCATCTTCAGTCCAACCCTCACCACATCAAAAGCACACCAATCCAGCAACATAACATTGCTTAACATGAACTCAATTCTCAAACCAACATAATTTCCTTACGAACTTTAGATTCTATCCCCTTGATCACTATGATGAGTGCTCAATTTATAGGGAAATGGAGGTGGTTTTGTCATAAATGAGGGTATTGAATGGCCTTCCAAACTTGGAGTTCGTTTCCATGGAGAAAGGGATGAGAGGATAGGAGGTTAATTGATCCTTAACCTATCCGAATTCGAGATCATAGGATGAGATAAGAGATGGGATCCTTCTAGAATTATCTATAATCAAGGAATATTCCTAGAATACAATGTGAATTTCTCTCATTCTCGCCCAGCGCAGGTCAAAGAGGGCCTAAGTGCACTATACTACAGGCCTGAATGGGCCTGCCTGCTCTATAGCGCAGATACCCCTTACCAAGGTTACGTTGGTATCCCGAGGCATTTCAGCGAGGTTTCAGGCTAAGAAACTTTCTTAGATGGAAGCATTCAATGTGATGACTTGTCTAGGGCATGTAACAACTGAATTAGGGTTTGATGAGCCCTAATTGTATTGATATAAATGTCGGGAGTGATGTGCCCAAATAGACCTGTAACATTTTCCCCCAAAAGCATGAAGTCGAAAATGATAATGTCGATTGATATGCTTTACGATGTGACAGAGAGGATCTGAAGCGGATGGTGACCTGCATCGATTACAATACATAATATCATGATATTTTGAACTTTTCATGAATTTCTGAGGGAAGGCATACCCATACTCAGCATATAAAGTTTTCATTACATGTACATAGATAGTCGTCTGCAAATATAGACCCATGATAGGATGAAAATCCATGTAAAGCCATTGTACAGATGATTTAGTACTCTCTTGAAATCGCAGCCCAGATGGATGAAACTAGATTCGGGGTCTTCTATCTTGTCCAATCGTTTGCTCAAGTACGAGTCTAACCATGTGAAAATGTGATCTAAAGTCGAACATGGGAAGACACCATGTAATTACCAGCCAATGATGTAAGTCGTTAATGGACGTGAGAGAGATCACCAATAATGATAATGATTCTGAAGGTACTACAGTACATTCTGCATGGTGTGAATAAATTTTTTGATGTCAAACACCATACAAAGTCTTTCTTCAAAGGCTAGTGATGTCAACCTGTCGCCGGAAGCAAGAAAATTTCCATTGACGTATGCAAGCCTCAAGGTATTGGAAGGGTGTTTCTAAGTCAACTTCTTGGATAATGTGTTGATGTCGACAAGAAGCGACTTGTCGCAGGGGGGCCTTGATGTATCCCCCATCAACGACACGAAACGAGTGTAATGATTTTGGAGATGGAATTTGACTGACGACACAAGGTTCAGGAATGGTGGTCATGAAAATGAAGGTTTATGAGTATTGCAAAGGATGAATTTTACTGAGTGACTTCTCTTGAACATGTCGGCGACACTAAATGAATTGGCAGCATTGACCCAAAACCAAAGTGATGGATGGTGTTATAAACCATAGGTATGATAACCATTAAGCAGATAAACCAACCCAAATAGTCACAGAGATGGAGTGAAAGTGTCATGTTCAAGTGTGACTTGCTACCATAAAGTGATTTACCCATTTTCTATTTTCCCCAGTCATTGCTGACTAGTACCTCTTTATTTTTTAACAAGCTTGAGGAGTATAACATATGCTTGTAGTACAATTCCACCCTTCGGGTGAATCCGTCGCGATGTGATGTTTTAACGAGCCTAGCGAAGGTGAAACTCGGTCTTGTAATGATGGACAAGTTTGTCGCTATTTGATGTTTTAACGAATTTAATGACAATGAGAACTCGGTCCTTTTTATGTTTAGAGAGTTTGAAAAGGGACAAAAAGGAAACTCCACAAATTATTTTTCGTAAATTTGTCTTTCAAGTCTAAAAAAACGTAAAATAATAAAAGAGAGAACCTATTGACCATGTTCAATCAATGTATTCCTTTTTCATAAGTAATCTATCTCAATTGGAAAAGGGTTAAACTTATACTGAGTAGATGTCATTTTCAATCCGTTTACGAGTTGAAAAGGACAAGCGCTTGGAAATTTTTTCATGTTTAAAGAGTCGGAAAAGAGCAAGAGGACTCCATGTTTTTATTTTCTTTTAACAAGTCAAAAAGGAAAATACTCGGCGATCTTTTCATGTTTCAAGAGTCTGAAAAGAGCTTAAAGAGGACTCCACTTAGAGGAACGAGTGGTGTCTAGGATAACAACTGGTTCTGGTGATGTTGGAACTTCTCAAAACATGTTGATTTATGTGAAGAGGTCGACTAATAAGACCACTCATTGAAACTGTTCCTTAAAAAGGGTAAAACAACCAAGTGAAAGTGTATGATTGGCCAAGCACATAGTGATGATGGAAGGAGAAAAACCAAGTCACATCTAACGGAAGAGGCTGGTAGAATGGCAATCACGAGGGTTAAAATATAGATGCATTCATTTTTACACAAGGTTGAACCATAGGGAACTATGTTTGGATTCAGTTTCATGTTTACACAAGCTTGAAACCAAAAACTATGCTTGGGATTCAGTTTCATTTTTACACAAGCTTGAAACAAAAAACTATGCTTGGGATTCACTTACATGCCCCCAGCATGATGACTCGATTCTAGGTGTATGCCCCCCAAGATTCATTACATTCACCTAAGTAGAATACTCGTGGCCATAAGGTGGATGGAATGAAGGTTCATTTATGAGATCAAGTGAAAGACAGGACTGGGATTTTACGAGATCGAATCAAAAACTTGAATTGGAAATTTGCTCCAGGGGACCTTGTTTCATTTTTTAATGAGCTTGACACAAGACAAGGAAATCTGCTCAGATTCCTTATTTCAGTTTTTAACGATCTTGACACAAGACAAGGAACTATGCTCTGGGACCTATTTCATTTTTTAATGAGGTTGACACAGTAAAATAACTATCCTCATATTCCTTGTTTCATTTTTTAACAAGCTTGACACAAGACAAGGAACTATGCTCATACCCTTTGTTTCATTTCTTAATGAGGTTGACACAAGACCAGGAACTATCCTCATATTCTTTATTTCATATTTTAACGAGCTTGACACAAGACAAGGAACTCTTCTCAGATTCCTTGTTTCATTTTTTAACGAGCTTAACACAAGACAAGGAACTATGTTCATATTCCTTGTTTCATTTTTTAACGAGCTTAACACAAGACAAGGAACTATGCTCATATTCTTTGATCACAACCCATAAGAGGTCCTGACTTCCAATGATTTGGAAGGGATACATAGCAAGGAATCCATTAGAGAGATCTAGTTCCAATGCCCCAAGTACATAATGCACAACATCACGGAATTGATCGTCCGTTGATGTAGGCATGGAATGAGTTCCCACATAATTGACCCATGGCGGGGAAGATACCATTGGGACAAAAGGACCATTTATGGAAGATGGTTGACTGGAAGCCATATTTGGACTAGGAAATGAAAGTTGGTCAACGGTGACAATTCTGCCTTCATGCGGGAAGCACATCACTCGAAAGAGTGTTGAAACAATAGCTCCCATGTCATAAACATAGTCATGCCCAAGAATTAAATTGTAATCTAAAGGGCCTAGGACTACCAACACATTGAGATAAATATTTTTTCCTCCCAAAGAAATATGCAACTGAGGAAGGATCCCTAATGGTTGACTGGTTCCTCTGTTAAAAGCCAACAGATTCTAGGTAACAGGCACAAGTGGCAGCGAACCGAGCACCTGCCAATCAATGGAGGAAAGGATACTCACAGATGCATCTTCATCTATAATAGTGCCAGATACAATCATATTATAAACCTGTACTATGATCTGGAAAGGCACATGTTGTGGCCAGCAACAACCCCCCCCCCCCCCCCCTTTTTTTCATTTAAGTGTTATCTAGAATACTAAATGAATGGGGACCCTTAGTTAAATTTTTGGAAAAGCAAGAGTTTCCTTTCTTCAAAATAAGGTTACCATCATAAGCTTAGGAAGATATTTTGAATACTCTAAAACCTAAATTTATAATAAGAAAAAGTCTTCAAAAAAGCCGCATCGTAAACTGATAGTAAAGTACCATCATTTTACTATTGCATCGCAATAGAAAAAAACTAATAAGAAAGACTTCAAGATTTACCGATTTGCGATAACATCGATTGCAAGATCACATATCGCAGGAAATGGGCTAACGAAATTTGGTAAACGTAAAACTTCTGCGATCTGCGACGGTGTGATATCGCGATAAAACGATGGTTGCGACATTAAGCCAAACCAGCTATGTGACGTTATATTTGTGATAGTGCGATAATGCGATAATGTGATGTCGCGATCTGCGAAGTTGCAAAGCAAATCGCAAAATCACTCCATCGTGAATCTTTCGGGCACGCTATTCAAGAAAATCCACTTACCATAATCTGACTCAAGATCATGTGCTTTAAATGTTAATAAAGGGATTAATTGTTAGTTATTAATGAAATATGGACACGTGCTTTTCAAAGAATTACTTCACGTAAGGTGACATATTTGATATATCTGCTACATTTAAAACTCTCCCATCACCTTTCTTGATCAATCATTTCCATTTCACTTGTGAGCTGCATGAACATAGAGCGGAGGACTATACAAGGCAATACGCAGGAAGAAATGGGAAAGAAAAATAAAGCTCAGAGCTCCGAGGTGAAGGGAATGGCACCTTTATATACAGACACAGCTTGCAACAGAGACGCAGGGATATCAACATGGGAAGGCATGTACAGACTGCTTGAAGAAGAAAACCCTAGAATAATGAAGGTTACCGCTGGCTCAGACTCACAAGGTTCCTCCGAAGCATCCCTAGAATAATTAGCATGCTCATTCCTACATAGGATAGCAGCAAGGCCCAAAATTCTCCCATATACGGACATGATCAAGTGGATACTTGATAATGCGGAAATGAAAGACAGACAGTTCAAGATTCAAGGACAAGGGCTCATCGGATCATTCACTGCAGATGATTTAAAGCTCATGTATCATCTTCCTGAGCCGCAGGCAACTTACAATACGAAATTCATTGAAAAATTCGTGGCAGAGAACCCGAACCTATCAGAGACCACCAAGGATTGGTCCAGAAAAGATGAAGGAAAAGAGGCAGGCACACCCAGGATAAACGAGAATCATAAAGAGTTGCTCTTTAGTAAGTGGGATGATCAAATCAAAGAAGAAGAAAAAGCGGCAGGAACAGCAGCTACGACAGCAAGTATTCTCATTGACTGTATAAATGAGAATTTTCACAGAGCAAATTTAATCGTTGAAACTACTCCGAGATATTTACCAAACAAACCAAAATTATAGGAGGGTTGGAAGCAGAAAGCACAAGAAAAGGAAAAAGGAATCCAAGCACTAAAAATATTAAATTGGGAATGTTACTGGACATATTTGGTAAAACCGCATAGTCAGTGGATGACCGTGAAATGTATCATAAATGCAGCTGAAAAGGTCGTGCCAGCACTCATCGATTCCATTTTCTCAGCCCAGCTCAAAGTAGAAGTTAACCGACCGACTCTCCTTGAACAAATGTTGAATACATGCAGCTTTAAAGACCAGATAAAGAAATAGTTTACTTTGGAATCTTATTTTTGCTTAAAAATTAGATTAGAAAAAGGGCAGTCATTTGAAAACCGCATCCTGATTTTTTGTAAATAAACTATTATTAGATTTAGTTAGTAGTATTTAAACCCTTCTCATGTATTTAGAGAAGGGTCCAGAAATTTGTCAAAAACTTGTCCTCATAACATGCACTTTTGCACCCTCAGAGGAGGTTTTTATGAATGAATGGATCGAGATTTATTGATGTTTGCATTTGATATCTGCTACCGATGTTGCACTTCTGTACTCTTAGTAGATATTAGAACAAGGAAAGATAAATCATTGTTGCTTGAAGCTTATGAGTAGGACCATTCATAAATGGTACTTTTATCTCTTGACCATTTCTATTTATATTCTTAAAGCAATATACAATTTTTAGTTTCTTATATGTTATTACATGAATGTTTGTGTTACCATTTGGCACTTTTGTATGGTGGAGCCATTTATTTATGTTTAATGTGTGAATAACTTATTATGCGATATGTTGTTCACAACTGTTTTGCCTAACTTTTTATGCAAAGTGGTTCATCTTAATTGATTTCTATTCTTATAATCGTTGAATGATCTCTATTACCAATTATTATTTGAAATCTCTTTAGATAGCATAATAGAAGAATTACATCCCGGGTTAGCATAGATTAGATGTGCTATTTTCATTAGATTACAATAGCATAGAGTTAGATTAAAATAGTTTAGATAGGAACTTTTAGATCAGCAACATCCGATTCTACACACACACACACCCTTAGATTGGGAAACTAGTCCCATTATCCCCAGTTGGACCCGCTATACCAAACAGATAAGGAGCTGCCAACCAAGGTCCGGACCGGGCGGTTATCCCCCTTGTTGTCGACCCGATTTTCGAGGCTTCAACAGCACATAAGAAGGAAGACTACATCTTGCCAGTCGATTCCAATCAAAGAAAGTCACCGAACTACTTGGAGGGGATACCATAAGAAAGGGAGAATTACCCCCTTGAGTTATGAGAACGGGAGGATTTTCCTCCTGTCTTGATGGAACATGAGGGTTGCATCCAAGCTCATTGGAATTTGAAGAAATGAAAAGAACCTGTGTAGTATCATACTCACTCTCTACGGGAAAGGTACGATTAACTAAAGGTGAAATCGGGTCAACTATTTCCTCAACCTATGATTGGTCAGGTATAGACTCATGGGATTCACATTCAAAGGGAGTGGGTTTAATCAACAGTTGATTTGGGTCAATCACTTCATCAACCAGTGAAGGATTAAGGATTAAGGGATTGTCTCCTATAACCAGATGGAAGTTGTTGCGGAGAAGCAAGACTGTTATCCAACACTTTTTGGGCTTCATTTAGATAGGGACAAAGGTGAATGGGGTGATTCCCTTCACATAACCTATAGGGAAACTTAGCTTTACCCTTCTTTCCATGAACTTTACTATCACTAGTTGATGGTGTGTCACCAACATGATCTCCAAAAGTTGATCACACAAGATGATGTGAACAAGAAGACCATTCTTCTAAGATCAGAGGAATACCTGAACACTTTCGAAAAACATGTTCTCCCATACAAAGTTTGCAAGGATATCGAAGTTTGTGAGGATTATCGAATGGTTTCTCATCAGAAGTTGCATTCGAAGCAATGGTTTCTTAGTTTCCCCCTGCTGAATTTTCTTCTTCTTATTCTTCTTCCCTTTCTTCTTCTTATCCACCTTGTTACTAGTGTCAATACATTCACCAGGAGAAGAGGAAGAAGGGAAGGAAGAAACAATCGACGAAGAAGGTAAAGGGTCAACTTTAAGATCAACTGGAGGTTTATTTTGTCTAGGTGGAGGAGCACCTGATTGTGGAGAAATCACAACATTTTGAACCAAGGAGGTTGAAAACAACCATACTGGGAAGCCAATGGTAAATCCTGGAAGGGATAATGTAGCCATATATGGAGCACCAATATTTCTGAAACGAGAAAAAGGACTAGGGTTCCCATTAAAAGGAATTCCTTGATCGGTGGACTCCAGAGTTTTGGCCATATGTCTCAACCTAAGATCAACTAAGGAGTGACGTGGAGGATGTTATCAATAGTAAATTAATTTTACTTTAATCAAAAACACATAACAAAACAAAAGAGGGATAATCTAGGCAAAAGGATTACCAAGTAACTGTGAATTGCAATATACTACCTCAATAAACCAAGGACTTAACATACATGTAGGCAATCTTTCCGAATGCTATATTCGGTGTATCACAGTGTGCAAGGCTGCCAACTCAGTTACCTAAGGATGTATAGAAACCTAATGTAGTTCTCCCATATATACTCGAAAGTACGTGGAGGTCCAATTTGTGTTAGCATTGTCTAATGCGAAACTGCATAGTGAGAGCATTCCTTTATACTTTTCATACTATAACACTGCCCTATATACCCAAAGGTATGTGGACGAGCTACGATATACTTACATACGTGGAATGAGGTATCTCACTCAGAATGTATCGCAGACAATTAATGACAGCTGCTATGTTTTAAGACGCCAGAACACGTCTCTTGCCTATAACGTCTAAATGTTATGTGTTAAGTTACATTGAGATAACTTTTAAGTTGATCTTGTCTAAGAGTTTGTCTTTTAGGTTCACTACGTGATGTCTTTGAAATTACTAAAATGTAACTATGATGAGAAACATTCTTTTCATTTAATTTGAACAATGAAAACCTTAACTAAAAGATATAGAGCAATCAAAATCTTTAATCAAAGAGCATAGAGCACATCTAATGCAACTTTCCCTATACTATTCCTACAAGCACACACAAACCTCTAAATGCATAATGCAAGTTTTTCTTTTCATTTCCCTTAATGTTTAGATGAAAAAAATGAAATTAAATGCACATACAATCAATCAATACTTTTCGCAAGAAACGAAGACTTTACAATAGTTCTTTTTCAAAGAAATTAAGACTTTACGACACTTCCTTTTCAGAAAAGATTAATCGACTATAAGCTAACTTTGACAATGAATTGATAATGATAAAGAAACCATTTAATAAACACTAAACAATCAAGGCCAAAGTAGGTCTAGGAGGAGAAATACAACTTGATTTCAGAACCATAAGAAACATTGATATTTCAACAAACAAAATCAGAAGCAACTTTGGAAAAATCAAATCAAAGATGGGCTTTTTAGCCTAAGAGGGATTAGTGCAGGCTAGAGTGGGAGACAGTGTGCTACAGTGCACTGTCTCTAAGCTAGGGCTGCTCTGTCGTGCACTGTGTCAAGACTAACACTGCACTGGTGCCAGAGAGTCAAATCAAGAGACATTCAAGCACACCGTTTGACCAAAAACACTTCAAAAAGGCTGAAATAATATTACTGAAGTCAAGAAAAGTCTACTAGGGTGTAATATGATGAGGGTAAGATACCAGGAATGACAGTCGATCCCCATTATGGTCGCAAATTTGTTATATGGAATTTGCATCTACGGATAAACACATTTTCCCTAGGTGGATAGCTACACCTAGAACAACAGAAAGAAAGTAGTTTAACCTTTTCCTATAGTAGATAGATGAGATGAAGGAACTTAATTGTAGTATTTTTCTTCCTTGATCCCCCTTAAATTTCTCCCGTCGCTCCCACTTGAACTAAACCCGCTCAATTGGTACCTGTGTCAACAGAAACAGAAACAACAGACAATCAAAGCATACATGATCTATCTACTATAAACCAATGGAATCAAAGACATTGAAACACATAATCATCATAGATATGAACAAGAATATGATAAAAGGAATAAACTATTTATTAATGTAGAAGGAAGAGTTTCACCCAATACAGTTCGATCATGTGCCACTCCTCCAGCTTCAGTCCAAACCTCGCCACATCAAAAGCACACCAATCCAGCAACATAACATTGCTTAAAATGAACTCAATTCTCAAACCAATAGAATTTCCTTACGAACTTTAGATTCTAGCCCCTTGATCACTATGATGAGTGCTCAATTTATAGGGAAATGGAGGTGGTTTTGTCATAAATGAGGGTATTGAATGGCCTTCCAAACTTGGAGTTCGTTTCCATGGAGAAAGGGATGAGAGGATAGGAGGTTAATTGATCCTTAGCCTATCCGAATTCAATATCATAGGATGAGATAAGAGATGGGATCCTTCTAGAACTATCTATAATCAAGGAATATTCCTAGAATACAATGTGAATTTCTCTCATTCTCGCCCAGCGCAGGTCAAAGAGGGCCTAAGTGCACTATACTGCAGGCCTAAATGGGCCTGCCTGCTCTATAGCGCAGATACCCCTGACCAAGGCTACGTTGGTATCCCGAGGCATTTCAGCAAGGTTTCAGGCTAAGAAACTTTCTTAGATGGAAGCATTCAATGTGATGACTTGTCTAGGGCATGTAACAACTGAATTAGGGTTTGATGAGCCCTAATTGTATTGATCTGAATGTCAGGATGATGTGCCCAAATAGGCCTGTAACAAGTGGGAAAATGAAGCTAATGGTAGCTTGAACTAAAAAATGGGAGCTCAAATCTCTTAAGATAATAATGGGGACGATGAGAATGGTCGTGTAGAATGAGCATAAAACCTCTCTATTTATAACAAAATATTAGGATAGATCTAGATTTAGGAAATAATAAAAAAATGTTAAACTAAATCAAAATATTTCCCTTAGTAATATTTCATTATATTTTAGAGAGGGATAGATTAGTTGAAATGATCAAATATCTTTATTTAGAAAATTATTAAAGTAATTAACAAATAAAAAAAGATTGTTTTATTACTTTATGGGGATAAAGTCAAAGATGAATTAGAAATAATTTTTAAATAATGATTTAATAACTATTTCATGAGATAAATAAGGGATAATCATTAAATAATAAATAATTTTTTATTTATTTAATTATTCCTAAGTGGTTGAGTAAACAATAGTTAGAAATGATCATTAAATAATGATTTAATAGTTTTTTTGAGATAATAATAAATAAATAATGATTTATTTAATTATTCTCATGGGGGTTTTGGATTTAAAGAGGAATAATTTAGGAAAATGGTTCACTTAAAAATTATTTCCTAAAGTGGGTTTTAATGTGTAAAAACTCATCCTACATGGTGTATTTTGATCCACCTAGAAAGAAAATGAGCTAGGTGATCGTTTTTTGGGTGATAACAAACATCTAAAGATCTTTGGCCACCTCATGTACTTTCATGTGACAAAGGATAAAAAGAACAAGCTGGAAGCCACTAGGAAGAAAGGTGTGTTTATGGGATAATGTGAAAATTCTAAAGGTTTTATAATATAATTTTATGGTCATAGAAATATAAAGTTTAACAAGGATGTGACTTTCGATGAAGATGTTGCCCTTGGAAAAGCAAGGGACATTCCTTCTCCTCCTCTTGTTGAGAAAAATGATGATGACATGGATCCACTAGAAGTCCTTCTATGCCTGAAAATGAGATAGATGTTGTTTATGATCCCATGGAACCCTTAGATCCTCCTCCATTTGATCCTCCTACAAGGAAGAAACCATCATGGCTTCGTGATACCTTACAAGATGTTGAAAGACATATCATTGCTAGACGAACCTTTAGAGAAAGTAAGAAGTCATGTTGATACCAGGGTTATGGTGTAGCTATAGGTTGAGCCTCCCAGCTTTGAAGAAGTAGTGAAAGAATATGTTTGGAAAGATTCTATGGATGAATAATAAAAATCTATTATGAAGAATGATGTGTGGGAAGTGGTTCTGAGACCCAAAGGGAAGTCCGTTATGATTTCTAAATGATTGTACAATATCAAGCGTGGAGAAAATGATGTTATCACCCTGTAATTTCCTCTAGGGTGAAAAAAGGATCACAGGGGTAACCAAAAACCACTTACGGAATTGGAAACTAGCCCTACCAACTCTAGAGAGGGCTCTCTCTTTCAACTCAGTCACAAAAGATTGGTTTCAATGAAGAAAAGTAGCTAGATCTTAGGCAAAGGATGAGGTTTTTATTAAATTTTGTACTGGCACGGTTTTGAAAGGAGTACCATTGGGAAAAGGGGTCAAAATTTGAGTGTTTATGACCAAACAAGTGACTAGTAAATCTTTTTAGGAAGCAGAGGCAGTATTAATAGTGCTTACTAGTGAAAAATATTATTATTAAGGTGTCTGGGAAGAAACAAGATCAACAGACCATTATACCAAAGGCATATAACAGAGGATAAATATTTGATATAACTTTAGCAGAAAAGAATGAATATGAGGATTATTATGAATAGAGAATTTATCTTGGAAATAATTCTGAACATATAATCATAACAAAATGAAATAATACTTAAATTGCATGGGATGGAGCACCTTAAAATGGATGAATTATAAACAATACAATTCAAACATTCAAAATATTTTAGAGATAATATAGTAAACAAAGAAAATATACGCATTCACATAATAAAAGGGCATACATCAAAGCACCATGTACTTGAATATCTGGTAAAAGCATATTTGTACGTCTGCAACTGGGTTTGTATTAATATTCTTAGAAAAACTACAGAAAATGCCAATAGTCTTCTCTCAAAATACCACTACCAACCACTAGAAACCCTTTTCATGTCTTTACCTCATTAAATACAATAATGTATTCAAAATTACCACTCTAAGGTGGTTGAATTCACTGCACATAAGTATAATAGGCTAGATACAATGCATTTGTAGAAAAACAGGAACCTACCCTATAGAAGCTACCATAAATAGAAACATCACTGATTTAAAGCTTACAAAAAAATCAAAAACATCATGTACTGAATTATAAACTAAACTAGCTTATCCATGCTTATCTGACCATTAAAAACACTTCTATAATGTCCCAAATTAGAAATTTGTAAAAATAGTCATACTTGATAAAATTGCGCATCAGTGTGAAGTAGGTTTCCAACTTCACCAGTTTTCAAGCTATACTAGATAAATATGAGCTAATGGGTGTGCTTAATATGATATTTTGTTAGTGTAGAACCTTTTGAAATACTCTTCCGAGCTTTGCAAACCTCCCAACTGACTGCTCACAACTTGCGTAACAGAAGTGAAACTTTGAACTTGAATTGATAGCTACGGCCCAAAATTGCTTGTAGTGACCATTCAAACATGTTATTCATCCTTATAGCACCCATCATACTTAAAACCTACTGAAATTCGAATTTACAAATCGAATTTCAAAAAAATTCAGAATTATGTCAACAAGAAATTGTGGAAAATGGGTCTCTAAGTGACACCTGTAATTCCCAAACCGTGATACTTGTGCACAAAATGAGAGATGTTTTTGTTCTTTGGGCCATTTTCATCAAAAAACTCTTTTAGTTTTAAAATATTCACTTCCTTCTGTTAGAGAAACATACCAAAAAATAATGGTTGAAACAGGAGGAAAATGCACAATTTATTTTTTGAAAAATATGCCTCCAAGAGCATTGAATATCTCCAAAACCATAACACCTGTGCAGAAATGAAAGGAGGTTTTGTTATTTGTCCCGATATTGGAAAAACCCTCTTTTATTTTGAAATTATTTTCCATTCGATCAGAAACATCTTTTTAAAATGATGACCAAAATAGCCAATTTCGGAGTAAATTCGTAGCAGAGTGTAGCAGACCTCCATGGTTGATATGGTTGCAGATGGTTTTGTGCAAGGCTGAGTGTTTATATGTGCTTGATATGACCTAGTGATGATGTATCACCCTCTAATTGCTTCCCTCCTTGCTTTCAAACCTCCAAAATGGTTTTTCCTAGTTTGCATAGTGATTGTGTGGCTTGGAGTTTGCGCAACAGTTGTGCAGCGACCTTCTTCCACCTGAAAAACACTTCCCTTCGACCTTCCTACAACCTTCCTTTGACCCTCTACTACAATTTCGGTCTTCTTCTCTACAACCTATCAAAACCTCTCAGAGCGCAGGCTGCAAATGGAGAGAGAATGAGGACAACTTCAAAAAATTTGAAATTGTGTGCCTCCCTATGTCTTGTTTTGTCATGAAGGTAAACTTTGAGTAAAGGGGGTTATGGTAACAGGAATTATGAATTATGAATTTAGGGGTTGTAATGGCATGATGATGAGATGTGAATTGAGGGGTGACATGATGATAAAATGTGAATGAAAGGAGTATATGATGGTAAATGGTGCATGGGTAGGAGTACATAAAGGTGAATTATGAATTGTCAATGGTGACATGGGGATATGATGGACACCCTAACAAACCCATAGAATTTTAACTAATGGAACCTGACTTTCATGGTTTTGACTTGTGATAAATTAGACCCCATGAAATTACCCCTTGAACCCTCAATGACTCATTTTCTCTACATGGGTAAAAAATTGGAAATATGACCTTATGACCCTCTCATGGACTTTAGACTCTCTCAAATTTAATTTTGTACTTAAAAACCCCTTTATGACATGAAAAAATTGTAGTGGCCTTAGGAAATGGCCCTTTAGACTATGAAATTAGTGATTCATATGCTAAACTGACATACAAACCCCCAAAATGAATAGAAAGAGTCAAATACACTTGGATCCCTAGACCCTAAGACCCTAACATAAGCATTGAAAAATTTAAGGCGAGGTTCATGGCTAGAGGTTTCTCCCAAAAAGAGGGAGAAGATTATGCTGACATAATTTGCACCAATTTCCCGCTACACTTCCAATAGTTCTATTATGGCTCTGGCTACTAACCAGGGATGGACTATCATTAGATGGATGTGAAAGTTGCATTCCTGCATGGCATACTCTAGGAAGAAGTATATGTTGAGAAACCACATGGATTTGAAGTACAAGACAAAAATACTCATGTGTGTCGATTGAAGAAGGATCTCTATGGATTCAAGCAATCCCCTAGGGCTTGGTTTTCCCATATTGATAGCTACCTAACAAAACTTGGATTCACAAGAAGCAATGTCAACTTGAAACTCTTCTTCAAATTTGTTGAAGGTGTGCCCCTAATTGTGGTTTTATATGTTCATGACTTATTCTTAATAGGTGGTAAGCCTTTGATGCTTGAGTTCAAGAGGGAGTTTGCCTCTGAATTTGAAATGAAATACCTTGGATTGATGCACTATTTCCTAGGCTTAGAGGTGTGGTAGAGACCCGATGAGTTTTTCTATTCACAAGGAAAATGTGTTGTGAAATGGCTAGAAAGATTTGGTATATGGTAGAATGCAAGTCTAAGACCAGAACAATGGAGATGAACTTCAAGAAGATATGTGGATCCCTCTGAGTATCGATAGTTGATTGGGGCATTGATGCTCCTTATGAACACCCAACTGAACATATGTTTTGTAGTTAACACACTGATTCAATTTATGACCAAGCCTCTACATGCACAATGGGTCATTTCTAAGCATGTGCTAAGATATTTACATGGGATGATTAATCTTCATCTGAGATATACTTCCATAGATGTGAGACTTCATGATTACATCAATGCTAACTGAGCCATAAATTGTATTGACAGGAGGAGCACATTAGGGTGTTGCTTTAGTTTGGGTTCTTCTATGATATATTGGATGAGTAGGAAGTAGAAGTCTATTTATTTAAGCATGGTTGAGGCATAATACATTGCTGCTAGCATGGCCATCTATGAGGTAGTATGGTTGAGGAACCTCTTTAGAGAGTTGATTGAGTAGTTTTTGGATATGACAGTGATATATTGCAATAAAAAGAGTGGGATCCGATTGACAGAGAATTCCATGTTCCATGACAAGTCCAAGCATATTGAGATAAAGTATCACTATATTCAAGACATGATGCAGAGAGGAGTCATAAGACTCCGTCACATTTCAACTAATAAGCAGATTGCATTTATTCTCACCAAGGCTTTTCTGAAAGGGAATTTCTTAGTCTTCAAAGAGAATCATGGATAGATGGTTATGACCCTCCTGAGTAAGGGTCACAGATGATCGAGGACACTGAGCTATGCTCTTCCCCCCTATTTGAGCTCACATGGAAAGGAATTGAATCAAATATCTCCTAGGGTTGAGGGATATATGTAAAATAGGATAGGGTGTGATCCTTACCTCTTGTGGTAAGTGTATATTACCTATTGTCAATGTAAGGCGTGTGTGTGATCCTTTTCATTTATGAAAAGTGGATGTCTCCCCCTACCATAAAATCTGAAACTTGATAGAGTATACCCCAGGTGGCATCCTACCCACAACTTGGGCTTGTTGGGAATGTTCCTCCCCATATAGCCAATAGGTGAGTTGAATTGGGCGTGTGTGTGTGATATTCATATGTAGGTGTGTATCTCCCCCAAGTTGGTGTATGTAGGTGTCCTACTACTTCACTCTTGAGGGTCATGATGGGAATATCAGTGGACAATAGGATAGAGTGTCATCCTTATTTTTACACAAAAATATCGTCACCTTGATTATTTGCAGTCGGTATGGGTCTATCACCACCTATACGAGCCTCCTAAGCAAGTCTCAGACCTCAGCTCTTCAAAACAAGCTTTGGAAATGAGAGAAAGACATCAAAAAAGCAATGTAACTCTGGTTACGCATTTTCTCTCACTTTTGCTTGCGGGCCCGCACCTTTTATTCAGAATACCTGCATACTTATACACTCTATATGTAAAGGGGAGGGTGCGTACCCCTGTGAAAGTCAAAAGGCGCAATTTTTATCTTAAAAAACTCACTTTGGGTTAATTCTAGAGGTTTCTAGAAGGAATTTTGACGTGGATCGTTCGCTCCAAAGTGGTTCATGCATCCCAAAAGAGAAGGAGCTAATCCCTTGTTAGAAGGAGCTATCCCTTTGAAGGAGGACCTAGTAACTGCCCTCCATTGCACTATAAATTGAGGCATTGGGTTAGTGGCTAGGGAGGTTAGAAGCTGAACATTT